>JANHFJ010002781.1:436662-448788 GCA_032468195.1 Cerberus rynchops
GAGCAGGGTTCTCCCGCTCTCTGATTCCAGGCGGCCAGACTTGCTGTCTCCTCTATACCTTATATGGGTATAGAACAGGTAGTATACAGGAAGTCCTTGAATTATGGCTCTAACTGAGCCTAGCAATTATGGGCATAAGCCTTGATGGTCATAAAGTGGGTCACTAAATGATTGGACCCAATTTTATAACTTCTTTCTCCACAGATATTGAGTGACTACCATGGTTGTTAAGTAAAAATCACAGTTGTTAGTTGAGCACCATGATTGTCCAGCGAACCTTTCTTTGGGCTAGTTTTTGCCAGAAATCAGAATTAAACACTGGTTTCTGGCAAACCCATCATATATTGTGGTCATGTGCCCATGGGACACTGCAAAAAAGTTGTAAATGTAGGTCTGTTGCTGAGCACCCAAAACATAGTCACATGATGGGGAAGGGGGCAGCTTTGCAACGTTGAAATTGTTCAATGTTCTACATTGTAAGCTTTGGGCAGCTCTATCATAACTTCAAATGGCCACTAATCAATCGGTCATAAGTGAGGGACCTCCTGCATAGGTTTGCCTTTGCCTCAGACAAAGTCATTTTGTTTTGGTTCTTTTGCTACTTTCATCTCAAGGCCTAACAAGTATTGCCATTTGTCTTTATTTTAAAATCTTCAGAGTATCTTCAGCACGGCTTCTAGACATAAATTACTTTTGCCTGTTTTCATCTTAACTCTTTATCATGACAATGGATGAATGGCGTGCCAGTTTTTGCTTTTACTTTGGGTGCTATCTGGAAGAATGCATAATGAGAAGAGGAATCCATAATAGACAAATTAAAATCTAGGATAACTCGTTCTCCTGATACAGACTATAATAAGAACTGAAGATAGGCAAAGATGAAATTCTCCTGATAAAGACTGAACTGAGAAGAGGAAAATAATAGAACACTTATACATTGTGGCTTTGAACTTAGAATCATAATATCCAGATTCTCCCAAGCCACCATATCTTCTGCCAGTAATTGTTGCATCTGAATTGGCTGATAATCTTCCTGTTCTAAAAGAAATGTGATGAGAAATACTTTTCAGAAATAATGAACTATTGTTTCTTAATTAAAAAAAGAAAGATTAGTTGTCGCTGAAACATGAAGACAGAGTTACCAAAGATGAATTATTATTTGAAATATGAACTCTGCACAATACAGACCAAAAGAGAGAAAGGGAGTGAGAGAGAAAACACCACAAAGATTTCTTCTGAACATAGTAGATGAAGAAGCAAAATGTATGTTTTTAATTGGAGGGCATTGGTGCCCAGCCAATGTACACCTGTGGCCACCAACTTCCCATTTCACTGCTGCTGAAAGGGACAGGATGGATCAAGAGAGAACATGAAACATATGTGAATGGAATTTAAGACAAAAAAAGAAGAATTTTGCTGCGCATGTCTTTGCTTTGATGCACACATTTTCTTCTTTGCCTTAGAAATCTTTCACAAGGTTCATGCAATTCTCAGCCAGCCTTCATGTTAGAATCCTGACTGTATATGTCAAAGTAGAAACTTTGTGACAAACACAAGGAATTAATTCAGGCTCTTCTAGGGGTCCTTTGGATATCACGCAGAACACGTGAGCAGCAGCCTTGCCTAATTTTAGCGATCATATTCTCAAGGGAGGTCAGAACAGGTGAGATTGATCAAAACCTCACCACTCTGGTATCCCTGTCAATAGCACATACACACACACACACACAGAGAGACACACAGAGACACACTGTACAGTTGAGGGAAGGTTGTGATCATGATTTCTCAACTAGCATTTGCCTCTTTTGAGTTACCTTCAAAAGGTCTTTTGGAACGTGCAGAAGTCCAACAGGCATAAAAGGCACAGTAGCTTTAAGGAGTTGCAAATGAGGGCTATATTTTGGACCATTCAGATTTTGAAGTATTTTTGGAAAGCCAGATCCAAAGTGGTTCAACGTTCAATTGATTATTGTACTTAGGGATAAAGCTGAGAAGATTGACTGAAGTACAGTACACACATTGTGTAGAAGCCTTGGTAAAACTTCTATTTTTCCTACCAGCCCTGAGCTTATGAAGGATTTGTCAAGAATCTTGAAAGCCACACTAGATAATTTCATTCTTCTGAATCAGTTGTTATGTCTGCAGACCAGTGGTGGAATTCATTTTTTTTTACTACCGGTTCTGTGGGCGTGGCTTGGTGGATGTGGCTGGGAGGTCATGTGACTGAGTGGGCAGTTTCTGTAAGCAGGACAATAAAGATTAGGCTAGAAACAGGATGTTTCTTTCCTGCCTTCCTTACAGGATTAACCCTGTACAGTAGAAAAAAAACAAAAGGAGATTTCTTCTAACAACCGGTTCTCTGAACTGCTTAGAAAATTTACTACCAATTCTAGCGAACCTGCTAGAACCTGCTGAATTTCACCTCTGCTGCAGACCTCACTTAGTCTTAACCGTAGCAATAAATTTTGTGTTGGACATTCTTGCTTAAATATCTTCCCTGCTGGAAGAGTAAATAGCTTAATGTTTCTAAAAATATTTTCCGTGTTGAAGGTAGGGAATACTAGGTGAAAGACATGAACGCTTACAGCAACTTTTAGAAAGTTATAGAGTATGATGAAATTAAAATACACAGAGCAATCCTTGCACACTACAAGTTTAATCCTGCTTGGTCTGATGGAGTTTATTTTCATAAAATGTGCATTAAGGATGGCAACCTTAATTCAGCTCACAGAATAAATGTCAAAGGTATACAATGCACACAAAGTAATAGACTGAATATTAATTTGTTTATTTGTATTTTCTTCCTAAGAGTAAACTCAAAGTGTGTGGGGTGAACAAAAGTAAATTTTCCTTTTCTCACCTTCATGGCCATACCCATGATACTCATATACCATGATTAATTTTTAACATGAATTGTCAATAATTTTTTATTAGTACTTTTAAATTGTTTCAGTATTCATATCATTATTGTAGTTATTGTCAACTCTTTGGTCCAATTCTTTACTTTAAAAAAATTACCCAACTTCTTACAGTTGGGTAATTAAGATTTTCATTATGCACATCCAAAATTGGTGTTATAATTTTTTATATTTTGCCTAATCAAAAGACTTACTAAATTTTCTTGGTTACCTGTGTACAGGAATGAGCAAATATATCTCACTTATTGTTCTCATCTTCATCTCTTTATATATAGGAAGGATAATTTTCACCCTAACCTTTCTTAACCAATTTGATCTAGTGCTTAAGATACCAGGCTAGAAAACAGGAGATCATGAATTCTAGTTCTGTTTAGGCATGAAAGCCAACTGGGTGACTTTGGGCTAATCAGTCTTTCTTAGCCCATCTCATAGTGTAGTTGTTGTGGGAGAGAAAATTATGGAGGAAGGAGTACGAGATATGTTCACCACTTTAAAAGTAATAAAGGTAGGATTAAAAATAAATAATGTATATCTGTTTCCATGATTTTGAATTTAGAGAAATTAGGATTTTTAAATTGCACATAGGGTTTCCACAGATGGAGGAGTCATTCTTTACATAAAAAAGGCTTGGTTGGGAGAAGGTGAATTAACATTCATATTTCTAGTCCTTCACCTCACATGAGTGACTACAGGTATGCCTGTTTCAGATGAAGCATGCGGGCTCACATGATAACACAAGAGGTGTCAAAATGGGGTTTAAAACAAAATCAAGATGGTTGTTGTGATGTTGCACATTTTTATACATGCTGTTCACATAACAAGGGACAAGCTTTCAATTTTGTCACCATTTTCACTTTTTGACCCAACCAATGGATACTGCTACATTTAGGCATGTGGGAGAGGAGCAAGTGATGAAGCATGTGTTATATTCAAAACTTACAACTTGCATTCATCACATGAGTTTGCTTCATGATGCAATAATTTCATGAGGTGTCTATGACAATTTGCCACAGCCAACACCACAGCCAATTTGCTGCAGCCAACTCACATGGCCAACTCTCCCCTGGCCAACCCGCCATGGCCAACTCACCCCGGGCCAACTTGTCACAGGACAAGAGTTAAACTAATATCAAAGAAATAGTGGAATAGAATCATTAAAGAAAGGATGCTAAAGGAGGGACAAAATGAAATGTGAATGACAAAAATAAAAATATTTTTTAATTGTTTTAAAGAATTAAATTGAATGGTTGCATTGTCCTGCAGCGAGTTTCCTGTGGCGAATTGGCCATATTGAGTTATTCTGCAGCGAGTTGGCCATGGTGAATTGGTTGTGGTGAGCTGGCTGTGGTGAGTTGTACCATTCCAAGCTGTGGGTGCCTCAGTCACTGTCTGCTTCCCGATGAAGAGTGCAAGGGGAAATAAAGCCAGAATATGTTGAAATGCCAAACATAGCTTCTAGACGTACAGTATGGAGAGTTCAGAAGTTCTTCATCTCAGGCAGCAGCAGAATTTAGTAGGCCAGCTCTGTATTTGGCTGCAGAAGTCTGAAACTTCAGCTGAATTGCTGGACTTCTCCCAGACTATGTCAGTTGTAGGAATTTCTTGTGGTATAATTAAACATTTGGTTTATCTGTTCTCAAAAGAAGTTTCAGCTAGCAATTCCACATTGGCAGTATTTATTATATAACACTGGTAACAACATTATTTAAGCTCAAAAAGTGCTTTTCATTCAGATGTTGCTCATTATGCTACTAAATTTGTTTTTATGCATTTGGTATGCTGAATCTGAGTGAGCAATTTATTTTTTTAATTGCAAACTATTTGCCGATAGGTAAATGGGCGCATTTGGCCATTATGTGCTTCTCTTGTTAGGCAGAGCAGCCTATGAATTCAATAAATATATTTCAAGTCAGCCAATTTGTTTCCAGTGCCAGCTGTTCCTCTTACCATTCATTACATTTTGTGCACAGAGCAAAGTCAGAAAGTGACATTTATGTGTGTTTAAAAGAGGCCTAGGTATTGATTCACTAAAAGTATCTCAGTCCCTCTTAGCTTATTCACAAGAGGATTTCCAAGGCCATCCCAGGGAAAGAATAACATTAAGAAAAGCATTTATTACCCTGGATATAAGGCAGACTCTACTCTGGATTAATACAAATGGAATAGATGGTGTAAATATTGCTAAAAGCAATTGGGTTGATTTGAGGTTATTTCCCAGGACAAAGAATGCATGTTAAGTCTGGGTGGTTACCCCTCTCCAGAAATAAATCTGTGCATTTGATTGTGCATGCGTATGAAAATGACTATAATATAATTTTTTGGATTAATTAGCCATTCTGTGCTTAAGGGTTCTTTCCATCCAGGAAAATGCCTTATTAGATTTAAATAGAAGTAAGTTCTGAAGAACAGATGGCAGTCACAGGTAGGAGAGCCTTTGTACAACTTCGTTTTGTGCTCCGGTTGTGGCCTTTTCCAAATCAGGAGTTCCTGTGCTCAGTCACTCAAGTCCTACTCATCTCACTATTGCAATGTGTTCTACATGGAGCTACTCTTGAAGAACATCCGGAAACTACAGCCAGTGCACACAGGGCAGCAGCGTGGGCAGTTCTTCAGCCTCCTAGGGTGGCCCATATTACACCACTGCTTTGCAAACTGCACTGGTTGCCAGTCTGCTTCTGGGTGTTGATCATCACCTTTAAAGCCCTCCATGGCATGGGCCAAGTCTACTTGAGGAACTGTCTCTCACCCCCAATGGGACTGTCCCACACCACCTATGCCAGCAGAGGGGGCATACTGCGGATCCCATCAATCAAGAAATTTCGGCTGGAGGGATCCAGGAAGAAGAACCTGCTCTGCCATGGCTCTCTGGAACATATTAGCCCAGACATGGGCAAACTATGGCCCACATGCCACATCCAGCCCGTTGGGCTTTTTAATCCGGCCCGCCAAACTAGTTACTAGTTAACTGTTAACTGCTTCCTTTTGTAATAGTTTTTACATTTAATTTATATTAGTTCACACAAACACACCATTCTCCTATTCTGGCCTGGCCCCTCTGTCAAATTTTAGAAACCATTGTGGCCCGCGAGTCAAAAAGTTTGCCCACCCCTGTATTAGCCCCTGAGGTAAGATTGGCTCCCACCCTCCTGGTGTTTCAAAACAGCCTTAAGACTTGGCTTTGCCAGATGGCTTGGGGTCCCAATGAGTGAATTTGATACCAGAGGTGGTTGGCTAATTAAAACTTAATCTCACCTCCCCCCCCAAGGGCCTGGTTTCTTTCTTTGCCATCTTGTATTAATGATTTTATCTGTTAATGTTTTTATCTTCTGTGCTTTTTACGATCGATTTTAAAGTTTTTATGTTGTAAGCCACCCAGAGTCATTGGATACAAGATGGGTGGCAATTAAATTTCATGAATAAATAAATAAAAAGAAATCTCTGTGTATTAAAATATTTAAATATCTATGAAATATTTCTCTATTTGGAAAAGAGCGCCTATAAAACAGCAACATAATAGGAGTTAAGGAGGAAGGGAGAGAGACTCCAAACTTCACACAAACCAATTTTTCCTCATGCAACAAGATCTGCCTTCAATACTTCATTCACCCATCAAATCTACTTTTGAAGAGTTTCCTTAACTTCAGAGAGATTTGGACTGAAAAAGGATTACAAGGTAGAGGGGAAAATCTGTAACCTCTGTGGCATTGGACATCAATCAGAAACCAGTTGAAAACTGGTTTAAGCTAAAGAAACCAAAATATAACTTTTAAAAAACTTTAAAAAGTGGAGATAAATATCTAAACTGTGTTTGTCAAATAATCTACCTTATGACATATAGTGACTTCAATTCCTGCATCCAACATTCTGACGATCCCAGTAATTACATTATTTTGTCAGCCAATGGCAGGACAGAAAATACAACTTGACTAAAACAACATTCCACAGAGTGAGAAACAATTTTGCAAATGGTGCTTTCATCCTGGCACTAAGAACAGCCCTAGTCAGCCACTATGCAGGTATGAAGAATGTACTTAGTGCCTCTGTTTTCCTTCTGCTTTCCTAACACTAGATTGACACCTTTGAACACTTCCCCTTAGGTTTTCCACACACCCAATACTGGAAAGCATTGCTCATGTCTAGCATAATGTGCCAGCAATCGCTGGTCCTGTCAGCACTGCAGTTGCTTAAAATACCTTTACAGTACACAAGGGCATCAAGGGTCACATAGCAGAGTGATAACATAAGATCCCAACCGCAAGGTCATTTAGAAGGTATCTCAGAGTTATCTCTCTGAAATTGCAAGCCATTCTCTAATGGCCTGTACCACAATATTTTAATTTACAATTCATTATCCTATTTGAAAAATCCATTATCCAGGGTACACCAGCTGTTTTGTGCAATAATGCATCATGAGCTTTATCTATTGTCCAGCGTAGTTAGGAGAACATAAGCCTTGTAATTTCAGCCAAGCTCTAATTTAAGCAATATTATATATGACACAAAGTGGGGGACTCGCGGCATCCCACTGGGTGGAGGAGAAATTTAATATGATTTTTGGTCTTTATTTACCCTCTTGGCTTCTTGGACTAAAATTTAGACTGAGTTATGAAATGGTGAAAAAAAATTGAACATGTGCTTAGAACTGTGTTATATAAAGAACTCATCTTAGTTGGTTTAGATCAGTAGCTTTTAAGCTGTTTAGAGAATATGGGCTACAATGATTTTTTGCTGGAACTTTCTCTTTCAGAATTGGCCTCTGTTTCCCTCAAAGTCTAAAAATAGGCTTTTCCTGGACTTCTGTAAATAAATCCTTTTTACTCCATGACCTTGTTTGGAAGTATGTTCCTGCAGAAAATACCTACAACAATTGTGGTACAAAACCAGAAGTGAAGGTGGCCGAACATTTATCAGTGTTCGGGTTCAAGAGTAACACAATGCAACAAAGCTTTAGTTCCCCATGCTTATTGCATCCACAGATTTCCATTTGATAAGGGTTACCTAGATCTTTCTGGAGAAAGATGGACAGGATAAAATGATTGCAGGCATGCTAAATGAGTTACAGGATTCTTGGCAGATGAACTTCCTCATATCCATTCTGGGTTGGACACCAGTTGAGCACTGTTGACGATGATGAGTAAGGTGGCATCTTGTGCTGTTCTGATACTTTTCAACTTAGGGAATGCAAAAACATGGATAGGATTCTTTGCAGTTTGAACTCTGCTACCTGTGTATTAGACTCAAATCTTCTGGTTCCTTCAGGTGACTAGGTAGGATAAGAATGGCTGGATCCAGGAGGGAATGATCCTTTGAGAGAGAGAAGACAGTGCTGCAGAAATGTGCTTGTTGTTGAAAAAAAAACCCCTTCCCAAACACCAATATTTGTAACATCTTTTGTTGTGGGTCTTTTTAGGAAAGTCTATGGAGAAGGGGAGATAGAACTGGAGGAAATGAATTATCTGAATCATTTCAAGTTGAGATTCAGCCAGACATAGAACTGAAACTGTATTGATAGATTATTTTTATCGGGCTCTGAACAGGTCATTTTGGTTCTGTTAGACCTTTTAGTGGCTTTCAATATCACTGATCACTGTATTCTTCTGGACACTTACAACCTTTGGGAGTCCAGGGCATTGTTTTATAATAGTTTTACGTTTAAGTGATGGTTCCAGTCAGTGTCAAATTCAGGGAAGCTCCAGTATAGGGTTGTAGTGTTGTCCCTGTGAAATATAATATACACATGAAACCCCTAGAAACATCACTTGGGGGGGGGGGGTTCAGGGTGTTACCTTGCCATCACAGCCAGGGTCAGTGATGTTATGGAAAGCTAAAATGGGTGTCTAGAGAAATCTAGATGGGGCCAAACAAACACAGCTTAAACCTAACAAAGAAAAGTTGCTAATATTTCTATAAGCATCAAATAACATCAACCATGGCAGATACTGTGGAAGAGGTAGTTTGTAGTTTGTTCCACCTCAATCCTTAGCTCCTGCTGAGGCAAAAACCCATGGCCAACAGCCTTCACCAAAGTCCAGCTATTGTACCAATTAAGACTCTACAAAGCCTGAGATGCCCCAACTAGAAAGCCTTACAACTGGCAATGAAGATATTGCAGTGATTGATAGATAGTGGTGGAGCTGTCTTTCAGGATCAACCGTAAAAGAACAAATAGGCAAACTGCAACGTATTTCCAGCACTTGGAAGAGCAGCCAGGAAAGCCTTGATTCTAACTTCAGTGGTACAATGTTGAGTTCTGGAGGAACTGCTAGATGAAGCATGGGGGAAGATTAGAGACAGAAACGAGAGCAACTTGTTGCTTGGAAACTTCTTAAAATAATAATAATGGGACATTTAAGACTATAGTTGCCTATCCTTGCTATACACTGACATCTCTTCTAATATCCAAGTGCAGAAAAATTTTAAAAATCTGAAAAAGCACTACACAATATAAAATGTGCATTTTGTCATGTACTTTAGTTCTAGAAATATATTTTAGAAAACATTGGTGATTTAAATAGATTATCTTTCAAAAGATTGTCTTTCTGTTCCCTGAAGTTTATACAACCTTATACAACCACTTTATTATGGAAACAGTCATGGCCTTTTGTCTTTGTTTAGACATCACCTGTTTCAAACTCTAAGCTACAAAAATCTCTTTGCCTTTTCAATTCTTGCAGCCCATGAAAATAAAATAGTACAACATAAAATCAACAAATACAGTTTCTTTCCGAAAGCTAAGCAGCTAGCTATCATCTTGTTTTCTGACAGTTGAATCTTGCCCCAAAACAAAATAGCATGGTGGGAAAAGTAATTAAAAATGATTCTTAGTGCAAAAGAAAGAAGCACTTTTTAGTGAAATAAATCCCCTTATATAAATACCATTAGTATTTTTGTTAAAACTTGATGGGGTTTTATTTGGTTTTAGTTGAATGAAATCTTTTGTTACTTTTCTTTGCTTGCCATTCAGAGTTCTCAGATAGGTGGGAAGCCATATAAAATTTGACAAATAAATAAAAATTATATACAGGCCAGCAATCCAAATGCAGCTCAACTTATAACCATTCGGTTAGCGACCGTTCAAGGTTACAAAGGCACTTAAATATGGCTTATGACTGCTTTTTACACTTACAACCTGATGGTCACAAGATCAAAATTCAGATGCTTGGCAACTGGTTCATATTTATGGTTGTTGCAGTGTCTCAGAGTCATGTGATCACCTTCTGTGACCTTCTGACAAGCAAAGTCAGTGGGGAAGCCAGATTCACTTAACAACCATGTTCCTAAACTTACCTAGCAGTGATTCACTTAACAACTGTGATACCGTAACAAAGGTCATACAATGCGGCAAAACTCATTTAACATCTGTCTCACTTAGCAACATAAATTTTGGGCTCAATTGTGCTCAGAAACTGAGGATTTACAGTACAGCATTCAAGTTCTAACCTAAATGCAAGTTTTTCTTCGTTGTTCAAATTAAAATCTCATTGTATTTTTATAAAAGGGAAATGATTGAATATGATGATCCTAAAATCCCATTATTTACTACTGACTTGGATAAACTGGAAGGAAAAATACCTGCAGCCCTTGCAACAGGTAAATAGTTAAATTAATCCAATTAATCCCGTTTAGGGACACAAAGAGTTTTAATGTTAACCTTGAACATTATTTTTTAAATTAATATTACTTAATTAATTAAAAGTTTTCATATGCTAATCTTTCATTTATGATTTAATTAGGAGGAAAATATAAGGCTCTCAAGATGGAGTTCTCCCTCCCACCATCTGCTTATGCCACAATGGCGATTCGAGAAGTGCTAAAATTGGACACCAGCATCAAAAGTCAATCCCAGTTAAACACAACTTGGCTTCGTTAATCTTTTTCAGGGACCGGATAAGGTTTCAACATGCAAAATTTCTTCCCCTTTTACTCATTTTATCTTAACCCACTTGATTTCTAATTGAGCTGTATTTTGGTATTAGTTGAAAGGATGTTATCAGGTTTGCTGTAAAAATTTTAATTTTTGTTTTTTTAAACAGTTTGAACAAATATGGTGCTCCCTACAGCAGAATTCAAACTACCAATTGGCTTTGTTAGCGGTACGTAATGCTCAGAGATGTTTCGTTCTCATATAGAAGTAAAATAGGTCTTCATGAATATGGTAGATTAAAAATAATCGGAAATATGTTTAATTCTGCAGTTCAGGAATATTAAACGGAATGTGTTACCTTTGAATACATTTCTGTATCCAACGAACAGATTTATTAAGCCTTAAGAATGCTGAAAAGCCTGCTTTCACAGCTACTGTGTTGACAAAATGTTCACCTCTTTTTCAGCTGCTTTAATTTGATTTGTATTATTATTGAATCTGTTTTTTTGTAACATGCAAACTTGGAAAGAAGCCAACACCTAATAACAGAAGTAGTATGTCAACAAACATTTTATGGTTTGTCTGTTGCTGGCAACAGATGAACTGGGAAAATCTGCACCTTGACTTAACAAGATTAAACATCCATTCTGAATTTGATATTTAGTATATTTGTGTTTTATTTCTAAGATCTGCCAAAATACTTTGCTTTTTTATTTATTAATTTTTTAATAGAAACGTGTTGCTCAGATTTATTCTTTCGGGATCACAAACACAAAGGCCGAATTGATAAACTCACTTGGTAAACTCACTTTCATCAAATATCTGACTACAGAGCAAAATCTGCTGTTTTATAAAAATGAACCAGATAATTTCCCCTTGCCAAACCCGACAGATGGGCAAATCTTAGGATGCCCACATCTTTTAACGAACCTTGTTTGTGTAAAGTTATCAGCTGCTCCAAGTAGATCATTGCCTCCAGGGGCTACTGCCCAGTTGTCATAAAAAGGATGTTTATCCAAATAATTCTACAGTCAGTTCTAAAAAAAAATTTTTTTCATCACCTTCTCACTTCCTGACCTGCCAAAACATCTCATTGAAATACAAACCCCAAAAGTAGATGAGATCCAAAGTGCATTGTCCATGTAGAAGATGGAATGCAGTGTTATTGCTACAGAGAGGATGTAAAATTCTCCAGAGCGTGGCTGGAGAATCAAAGCACTTCATGCTGAGATAAAATGGGCATTTGTGTTCAGGTGTGAACGGATGAGGTGTGGTATGTTATTTAACAAAAGATTAATATTTCCACTCTCATGCTAATGGCATAGAGATTGCAGAGCTCTTATT
>JANHFJ010002784.1:11110-28598 GCA_032468195.1 Cerberus rynchops
TATTGAGGCACAACGAGTAGGAAGACTTTTAGTGCTTCTTGCTCTCTTGGTAGGCTGTCAGAGTAGCCAAATACCAGCTCTCAACTTAGAGGAAAAAAAATTAGGGACTTCTCCACTGGTCTTTCTCATCATCCCAGCCACAGCCATAGGCCAAGTAGGAAAATATTAAAAGGGGCTTGTAGAGAAAATTAATGTCCCCATTTCTGCAAGCTTAGCAAGCACAGACTCCTCCGTGATGTCTTAAGATACGGACAATTGTCTATCCCAATACAGCCACCACACATTTCTGAGAAGCAAGAAGCTGCAAATTCCGGCTACAGTAAAAGTTTCCCTTGTGCATTCAATAAACCTTATACCAGCATTGCTATGCTTCCTCTGACCCACATAAGTACCACGCAAGGATTAGAAATGAGATCTGAAAAAGGAAACTAGATCAAAGGTGTCAAGAGGCAGTTGGTACTATGCCCAGATTTGAGGGAATGAAGGATGGGAAAGGAAGTGTACTTATAAATGAAACAAGGGACACAATGATAGCATTGTACGATTTCAATTAATCTTGAAAACTTTGTTCCCCAAAGAATTGGAGGCAGATGGGATTTCAGAACTCAATTACAAATAATCTTCTTTCCCTGCAATTTACTTTTCACTCTTTCCTGAAACTATAATGCAATTGAGCCTTTTCCCTCCTTTCCTCCTCATTCTTTCTTGCTTGACTGCAGTCCTGTGTCTTGCTAAGTCATGGTTTCTATTACTTTTAGTTACTGCAAAAGCTACAATCAGCTACGTTTGAGCAACTTACAAGTCAAAATCAAACAAAATACATTATCACTTAGTGTTCTGCATGGTCTTGAACAAACACAGCATTTGTTCATTATGCTAAGAACAGGGCTGCCCCTGATGGCTGTTCAGGAGTGGTATGAACACAGGACACAACAGCCCATTTGTTAATGGAGACCAGTCAATGACAGAACTACACAAATGTTCCAGCCCACACAGGAATTGCCTTTTTAAGCATAATTCATAGAACTTAAAATTATTTGTCAGTCTCTACAGATGGGGTTAAAGGACTATGATTATTACTTCTACAACAAATTCAATTAAGAACAACACAAAGATGAATTTTCTCTGAAGAACTCAAAACTCACATTATTTCTCTGGAAATCACCTAAAGTTCAGCCATCATCAGAAATAATATTACCCCTAATGCAGTGCCCCGGCCCCCACCAATGTTTTGGGCTCCAGGGACCGGTTCTGTGGAGAAAGGATTTTCCGTGGATTGGAGGGGGCGTGGTTTTATCTGCTGCCTGCATCCCAGGGATGTGGCATCCCTTGTTTGTGTGGCCCAGTTGCTGGCATGCTGCGGCATGGTACCAGTCTACAGACTGGGGGTTGGAGACCCTTGCTCTGAGGTATTCTCAGAAACAGCAGAAAAAGAAATCTATGTAAATATACTATTTTTCATCTCTCATAACTATAGGAAAGCCCTAATTTCACCCCATCTTTGGTCAAATTATAGACTATTCCGGTGATGGTAACCTAACTTTCAAGGACATTGCCCCTTAAAACTCAGGACAGCACAGCATCATAATGGCTTCACTATCACCATAGTGATGGAAATAGTGGGTTTCAAAAGCACAAGTGAGTGAATTCTTGACTGCATAACTTTGGCAGAAAATGCTATTCGCCTACCTACCAGATATCAACTTCAGTAGTATGGTACAGGAAAGTTTGTGGTTATCATAATAATAAAGCAACTGAGACAGGAAATCAGAAACATTCAGAAAGAAGAATATCAGACAAAGGGACCATTTTGTGGGAAAAACTTATTTTTAAATAAAAATTTAAAAACAGAATAAAAACTAATCAGAATATTTAAAATGGAAAAAAGGAAAAATGAAAGAAAAAAACAAAAGAGCAAAGACAAAGGTATAGCAAACAAAGAAAAGGAAAAAAAAGTGGTAAAGGAGTGACTTCCAATTTTCTCTATCTTAAGTAAAAATATAAAATAATCTCTTTTATGGTTATAGAGTTGACTTGTGGTGTAATGAGTGGCAAATCAATTTAAATAAACAAACAAACAAACAAACAAACATTGTTTACATTTTCTCCATAATTTATTTTCAATTTAATCCTCAAAACAGTATATAACTTTTGCTTCCCATGAAAAGTCAGTAAGAGATTTTCCATCATCAAATTTACACGTCTTTTCTCTAAAGCAGTCAAATTGGATTTTTCATGAGCTTCCATCATCTGCACTATCATACCTCCATTAATCTTTCTACCTTTGTGCATAACAGTGTTGATATTTTGTGGAAGAAACATTTGACTACCTAAATTGTAGGAATGTTAATTCAAATGACATTCTTCTTTTTCAGTTTTGGCCTTCTATTTCCAGAATGCCTTTTTAGCAAAATATGTCTGATGCCTGCTTTATTATTTTTTTCAGATTTAGGAAAGGATATTTTTATTCTCCAAGGCTTTTAAATAGTTTAAAATACATTAAACTAAAAGCTGTAGTTTACAAATCATTACAGCTGAATTTTTATATTCCCACAAAGGCAAAAATCAGAACAATACTTCTTGGTGTACTGTTTGAGAAATTACATAACACAATTTTATATTCACAGTAGGATATTATGTAGTACTCAACAGAAACATTCATAGCACTGGGTACATAATATTAATGGAAAAAACCCACCAACCTACATAATCCTACCTTTCTATAAACTAGAAATGATATTTCGTTAAATATACAGGATGACAAATGTTTGGAGTCAGGAAAATTGTGCAGCCATGAGTAGTGTGTACTGGCTAATGAAAATCACTTATTTTATGGTTAAACTGCTGCTAAAGCTGTACTTCATCAGTAGCCAGTTGGAAATTTAGCTCCAAAATGAATTCAACTGTATACAAAGAAATACCAGTATTCTAGAGATACCAGTACTAATTTAAAAAATATGGTAGCTTGTAAGATGTGGAATACAGAAAAATAACTCAAAGAACTTTCCAAGATCCAGCACAGTCTTAAATTCTACCATCCCTGTTGTTGTATACTTGGTAGCTTTGGGATATTCAAATCAAGAAACAAGTGGAGATGATTTCTAGTTTCCCAAGTCAAGTGAGAAAAGCATATATATTTAGTTGTTCATTCAAGAGACAATTTATGGATTTTTCAACATCACTCTCAGCTAGACAGTCTTTGTCAAAATCTTATAATGCATTTGAGGTTTTCATTTTCCTGCATCTTGTCAAGTAGAGATGTGCTCTTTGCAAATGTTGACATAGTTTCTCAGTAGGAGAAAATTCCACTAAAATGCCTGAATATAGGTAACAATCTGTATTTATTGGCTCTCTAGTAACTACTCTAAGTAAATCATCATGCTTTCCTGTAAAATTTCCTTTTACCAGCAATCAGACAACAATCCGTATTGAAAAAAAGAGAGAAATTAAGAGAAAAAGGAACAAAGAAAATTATTTCAGTTAACTGAAACTGGGAGGGGATGCTGAAGTTAATAGCAATGAGGGGGGAAAATATACATGGTTAAGAAAGAACTAAGTAACATCCAACTCATCTGATAATACGTTTTCCTGTCTAGCAGCAAATAGCTACAGTTGTCGCTAAATACAATGGATATTATGATGTCCTCTTGTCTCCCTTAACCAGACAATGAAATAAATCTGAATTGAACATTTCAATAAAGGTAATGGTAAATGTGAACTGCTTGCTCTCTTGCCTTGCTGCTTAAAATTTCCTTGAGGCACCAAAGCTAAATAGAGGGCAGGAATAACAATCACACATGCTAAAGCAATTAAAAACAAAATAAAATCTCATAATGGCACATGGAGTCACAGCACCACCATGTGGCCAGATGTAATAGCTATTCCAAGATCAGTGGATACAGCTGAGAAGCCAAGAGTTCCAGCTGGTCCTTAAGTCACGAAATTTAACAAAGGGGCTCCAACGTTATAAAGAAGCATGGAAACTCTTAACTAGCTTTGACAAGTAGGACAATCTTCTGTTCATTGCATGGCAATAAAGCCAGGATGGGGATTTTGTTCTCCCCTTGGCAGTTTCTGGATTTGCTGGATGCCATGGTTGGCATTTGGTTGTTGAATTAAGGTGATTCAAGGTTAGTCTGCTGCTCAATCAATCTGTCTAATTAATGAACTACAAAGGGAAAAACAATGCACCACCAATTATGACAGGGCAAGGTACTGTACAGGTAGAATGTCAGCCTCTAAGTTTCTTTGGCTAAAGCTTTTACCCTTATCGGCTGCCATAGTAACCGGGGGAGGGGGGAGCTGGGAGATATGGAGGGGGGAAGAGTGCTGGTGTGAGAGGCCCTTGCATTTTTTAAGCAGGATGTTTATCCATGTTCAAGGCCAACCATCCAGGAGAAGTAACGGTCACCATCACCTGCAGATGCCTGCCTCGTGACCTTTTGAGAACTATGGATTGGATGAACTTTGTCAAACTCTGGGGGGAGGGATTTGGGAATTCTTTTGATATGTATGTTTTTCCCGCGAATTCTTCAGACCTTGTTTTTGCTTTCTTTGCATTCAATAATTCTCCAGTAAAAGCTACCTGTTTTGAACAACAATGGATTCAGGGTTTTCATTTTTTGGGGTCTGATTGAGGCAGAGCTGAACTGACCCTTGTGACTTCATGTCATCTGCCTTACAGTGGGTAATTCTCAGTTTCAGACTGATCTTTCTTGCCCTCAGTGAAAATTGTATTGTATAAGTTATAGCGTATTATTTTTAAAAAAATATTGATTAAGATTTCAGGATAGAATAGAAGACTTCTTTCTAAGTAAGTTAAACTAAGATTATTTAAAATGTATTGTTATAGAATAGTGGAATTGGTGCACAACCATCCAGAAATTAATGGATTCTTATGTTTAGAGCAGGTGATATTTTATAGTCCAAGATATTCCTTTCCCCAAAGATCAAGATGAAAGCCCAATAGAATAAAATAATGACATTTACAATTGTCTGA
Organism: Cerberus rynchops; assembly: GCA_032468195.1. Taxonomy (NCBI): domain Eukaryota; kingdom Metazoa; phylum Chordata; class Lepidosauria; order Squamata; family Homalopsidae; genus Cerberus; species Cerberus rynchops. The sequence continues at coordinate 16,110 of JANHFJ010002784.1, forward strand.
GAGAGATTCAAAGATACTAGAATGTGGATATAAATATATGGATATATTCTACAAGCAATATATCAATACAGCAGATTGGTTATTATTTGTTCATGAATGTAATTCTTAAAATGTGTTTCTTGAAAAAAAATTCAAATGCATCAACTAGTCTTTGAAATGAATTAACATTAAGCAAAGCAAACAACCATAGGAGAACTGATTGATAAAGGCATTTCTGGAATTCAGAAGTGAATTACCTTCCTCAGAAAACAGAAGACATTTACCTGAATTCTTTATTTTAAGAGCTAAAGGAAAACATTTAAGGATGCTTATTTTTTTTTAAATCATGGAGAATATACACAGTGTAACCTTACTTCCTATAACAACTTATAAAAAAATACCCATGCTGGATATTGGAACATCTGTGATTCAGAGAGTAACCTGTGGCAAGTAAGTTTTACTTTTAGAAACTTCTGTATTTCAAGGGACATTTTAAAATTAATTAATTAGGATAAAAGAAAGGCTCAAATGGTAATATGTTTTACTGTGATGGGAAAAATATCAATTATGTTTTAGCAATGTGATCTAGCACAATGGCTTCATCATTCTGCAAATTCCTTAGTTCAAAGATTTTGAGACAAATGATTAACAACAAAAACTGAGTCTTACTTTTAAATGAAACCAAATTATTTTTATAGCACTATCTTCCAGATTTTGTCTATATTTAAATAATGAAGTGATCATTCCCTCAATAATTCTATTATTTTCTATAATAATTATATTATTTCTTTATTCAAGTTAAAAAAGTCTCTACTGTAAGAAGAGAATGTTTGAAAAGATTACAGAGATTAAGATGGAACAGCCTAAGGTATTAATGGTGTATTCAGAATATTGACTTCTAAGTGTTGAATTTATGTTTTAGTATTTACCTCCTGAGCTCCATTTTCACCCACAGAGAGTTACAGGAGGTCATCCCAGCCAAAAACAGAGATCAGGAGACAGTTTTTGCTGGCAGACACCAAAGGCCAATCCTTTGCTGCCTCCAGGCTGGCTCCAGAGACTACATCTAAGCACCCTGAGGGCCAAATCTGGCCTACAAGCCCCTGGTCCAATAGGCAGGGCAGTTTATTTAGATAAATATAAGTTGTATAGTTCTATTCTGGAAAATAATTTGAAAAATCAAGATGCTGCTGGAACCAACAGTCCATATCCAGCCTCCAATCAATAAATAACATATATGACTTAAAAAAACCCAAACACCCCTAAATCTTAAGTATTCATGCTAAAGAATTTTCATTGACATGTGTTGGAAAATGAACTCTGTTAAGTATGATCTTAATAGGAATTTCATGACTCTATCCATTTCTAGAACAAATGGGTAGAGATTTTATAGCAGAAGATTCAAACTTGAAATAAGGAGAAAAATTGAAACCATGACTGCTATTAAATATTGGAATGGCCTTCCTCCTGGAACCATAAGTGTTCCTTCACTGGAAGATTTCATTGAAGGTTGGATAGCTATTTGATTGGGATGGCATGATGTCTTCTTGGACTAAGACTGGATTAGAAAATCCCTGAGATTTTATATAAATGTTTCTCAATATAAAAACACACATACAGTATATGCTCTCTTCCTTGGTGAGTTTTCCCTACATTTCCTGTATGTGTCTTTGTTGATTTTATTAAAGTTTAGTATAAGATAAAATGCAAATAGAAACAAAAGTGAAAGAAGAAAGAAGGGAAGTGCAGAGGGAAAGAAAAAAAGAGTAGTGACTTCTAACTTTTTTCAGTGCAATAGAATACAAAAAAAATTTACAAAGTCAATCTTTTGCTTTACATTTCTAAATATTTTAAGCCATTTCTGTAACAACAAAGTCATCAATATCTAAAATCAACACTTCATTTTTTTGCCACCCTTTCTTCCATTGTGGAAGAATATAAGTTGACTTCTACCACCATATATATATATATTGTTATCATATGTTCATCTTTTTTTGTACATTCCTATCAGTAAGCATTTTTGTAACATATCCTCTATGAGTAGGTTTGCCACTAAACAAACTTTCAACTGGGAATTTGAACCACAAATCACCTATGGAAAACAGATGTGAACCTGAACTCCACTAGCTTCAAAACTTCATTTACAAGAGGCATATTAAACCAACTATTTACAGTCATTTTGTATCTCCATGAAGTTGATGTGATTTGTAATCCTATTACTTTCTTAAAGTTTCTCACTTTATGCAACAATTTTAAAATTTGATATATCTTGCAGCCTTTATCCAGGATAGAATTTAGCTGAAGAATTTTATCAATAGTTTCTGCTTTTGTAAATAGCATATACATAAGGCTAGTATTTCATTTTTTTAGTGCTTATATTATAATGAGTTTGAAGTTTTAAGGTTTAAATATGCATCCCTTTAATTCAAGCTGAGAAAAAATAGTTATTGTCTTTAATATGCTATGTGAACATATAACTTTATATTAACGTTAAAATGCATATTATCACAAAGTGGAGAGAGTGACACTTCACATAATATTTAGTGAAGGTAACTTTTAAAAAATGGAATGAATAAACTCAATTTCAGATTTTAGAAAATATTTCAAATTAACATCCAATATTTCTTGTATTAGTGTATTACACATCTAATCTTGCTCCAATCTAGTTTTCATAGTTCTAACTTTATGTTTCAGTACAACATATTGAATTAAAAAAACATGTTCCTTTGAAAAGATTGCAATATTTATGGATAATCACACCGATACTGAAGTCAGAAATTTTTTTTAGCCATATTTTGGGAAACAAAAAAGCCAAACATTTTTCTAAAGTGTGTGTGTGTGTGTGTGTGTGTGTGCGCGCGCGCGTGCGTGCGTGCGTGCTCAGTAATTCTGATTCTATTGGAGTAAGGTGGGAATGCTATCTCAAATTTACTTAATATCAGGAAGATATATGTTGCATACTCTTTTTTATTCTTTACAATACAAGACATTGGTCCCCTCCCCATTTTTGCTTTGTTTTTTAAAATTGATTTTAAATTTTGTCACTCTTCATTGCTTCACAGCCCTTGAAAATGATGAATGTACCTATTTGCTGGGAAGACTTTTAGAAAGGCAATATTGTTCTTATATTGTCCCCTTATAAGTTGCAGACCACCTATTATCCGTGAATTGCTTTTCTTTACTACTTTTTAATCATAGAAAAAAGGACATCAATATTATTTATTTTCTTTCTACCAAATAGTTGAAAAATACTAGAGAGTCTACTGTAATGTGGAAAAGTAAATTCAGTAAATGTTGACTTTCATTTTTGCTTATGATCTGAAAAAAAAGAGATCTGAAAATAGCTTCTCACTCTTCAGCAAAATGTTCAATTTTCAAGACAATCTGATAGCAATAAGCCTCCAAGAAGAACTGATAAACTGTTCTGATTTCTAAATCCAAGAGCCCAATTAAATGGAGGAAACTTATAATCTTTCAGTTGTTGGCACATTAAAACTTTCAGCTGTTCCCAGACACCATTTTCATTACCAATGAAAATGGAAAGCAGAATCTATAGTTAAACATGTTTCAAGACATACATTTCTCTCCTGTTGAACATTCTTGTCTGTAGAGATTTCAGTACTAGGATTTTGATGACTTTTGATTTTGATTCTGTTGATAGAAAAAACTTCAAAAATCATCTTGGAGGTTGATCATTGTTTCCAAAGGATATGGTGTTGTTTTCTACCCTTTAAAGTAACAAACACAAAAACCAGTACAAAACACAAAAACCAGTAAACAAACAACATAAATTAAAACAAAACCAAACCAAAAAACCCTCCCTGTACAAAGGTTAAGGTTAAGGTTTATTTGATTTATATACCGCCCCCTCTCCCTAGGGACTCGGGGCGGTGAAAAAAAGGAGAAATACCAATTCTGGAAACCCTAGCCTTAATTTTGGAGAAGTGTTCTGACCAATATGTCTTCCAGCTCCCGAAAATGTTAAAAGCATCTGCCATTTCCCCAAATGTTTTCTTTTTTTCATAGCTTCTGATGAACAGTGCTAGTTGGTGGCAAAATTATTTGTCATAACAAAGTGCTGGACCTTAGTTAACTAAAGAAAATGCCAATGTGTCTTTAATTTGTATATTAAGTCTTTATTGCAGATAGCATGGGAGAACAGGGTGCTGCAAGAGCCTTCTTAGAAATGTCCAGGTTATCCAATGTTGATTTGTTCCTTATCATAGAAGTACATAATCTTGCTTAACATCGGAAAAAGTAATAGTATTTGCCATTGGTGATGTAAGGATTATAATTTTCATATACGGCATCCAATGAATGCAGTAACTGATCACTGATCATTTTTGAATCTGCAATTGTGTGAGCTACATTTAGTCATATTTACTGCTTACAACAGAAAAATAAAACTAGCACATTAAAATATAGAAAATTTAGTGTAAATATTTTATGATATATAACAAAATTGTGTTAAAAAAACAAAACAAAAAACAAAAACAAATTGCAGCTAAAAACACAGACTTTCATTCCCAATAAAGTATATTAATAATATAATTATTTAGTTTCTGGACACATGGCATGTTGCTATAATTATACTCAAATATTATAGAATGTATGGAACAAGTTATATCTAGCTTTATGCCATTCAGCTTTTTTATTTATAATGATAAACGTACACAATATTTAATGACTCAGAAATTGTAACACAATCTGAAAGCAATAACCGCAACCACTTATGCTAATACATATCCATACTTGTGAGCATATATTGCTTACCAGAATTAAATTATACTATTCTTTTTGTTTGTGTTAAGGTATCTGAAACACTATGATCGAAACCTATTTTATAACTGAGGTGCTTCCTAGTATTTTGTGCCCCTAAATTCATTACATTTATTCTGTGGGCTTCAAAAGTACCTTCCTACTGCATACACTTTATTTGTCTTCACTTAGCTGGGCTATTTAAGCACTTTATCCCATCCATTTATGTGATTTGTGATGACAGTATGATGATGTGGGGTAGTGTCTAATTTAAATGAAATTACATGCACTTCACAAAGGACAGTAGAGCAGTTTCCCTTTGGTTTTGCATTTTAACTGGGCATTTGAAAATGGCGACCTTGTCTTTTTCAGTAGACATTTGTTCTAGAAAGTGACTGAAATTCTACCTTGCATTTTCAGATTATTCTTCTTCAGCATATATAATGAAGTCCATGGACATTTCTCCACACTAGAAAATTGTATTGGGATGGTAGAAATAGTCACATCTTCCAGCATGATTTATAAACTAAAGCTAGGCCTTATAAATATGCATTGATTTTATAATATCCCTTTTACTAGCTAGACTGTAATAATTTTTCTTATGATTGCCAGAATCATTGTGTGTGTGTGTCTGTCTCTCTGTGTGTGTCTGTGTGTAATCAGAGTTAGAGGCTATAAATGTTACATAATCAGAGAAGTTATTGAATTCTTACATTACTGTCTTTTCATTGCAATCCATACTTTGGTAATCAGTCTCATTCAGTCATGTGGATGCCACTCATTAAACTTTGGTAATTACATGTTTTAGAACGTCTGTCAGTGTTTTTACTGAGAAATCCTTCTACATTTAAGGTAATTATGTTGGATATGTCATTTATTGGCTGCTATGATATAGAAGGGGTGTTCAGGTTTCTTTATTTTTCCTTTTTGCAGCTGCGTATATAGAATTCAAGTAATGAATACCCCATTATTGTTTTCAATGTTTGATATGATTTGCAATTTCTTTAGATCAATCTCATATTTAAATAAATCAAAGAAACATATAGGTATGACTTGACTCCCATCCTTGTACCAACCACCATTTTATTGCAGTCATAAAGCTGCTTTGACAACTTGCAAAGATCAGTGCCTCATTCTTGATGCTAAAATATGGAAAATATCACCATTTTATATTTTCATATGCCTTTTCAACAATGCAAGAATGATGTGATATAATAAAATATTCACAAATTGCTGCCCTTGTTTATAAATTAATTTAAAGGAAGCTATATTTCCTTCTTTTTTAGTGCTTCTAGAAAATGGTTTTCTATGAAATGGGATTTGAGAGTAATGTTAAAACTTTCTAAGGAATTACACTCTCACAAGACTCAAATGACCTGCTGTGCTAAGCCCCTCTATTACTTCTTCACCAATTTCCCTGAGTAGACTTGGCTCCCCCCATTCCAAACTGGGATTTTGCAGGGTTCTAGATCATGTCAACCAGCTTTAGAGATCAGACTTCCCAATTCAATCCTTACTCACCACTATTTCTTTGCTATGGAAGGACATCCCTGAACTTGACAATGACTCTACAGAATGTAAGAGGAAAATGTAGTGCCATTTATTCCTAAATGTGTAGGACAGATGGTATTTTTCCAATTCTGAAGTTGCAAATCAAAAAAAAAAACTTAATGTGCTCTGCTTCTAACTGCTGTGTGCAGTTTGTCCTAATACTGTATTAGTGGGTGCTGTGTGTTCTACTAGACACATAATCTACACTGGGATCAGGTTTGTGAATATCCAAGCATAGAAGTTTAGGGCTGAGAACCCAAGGTCAGGCAGTGAGCAACTGAACATGATTAATTGCCAAAATCTTGACCTCCAGGAAATATAACAGGCTCTGGGAGATTTTACTGAATGGAACATAGAGGGGGTTCTTGTATGGTACAAGCACTGCCTGAAGTTTTCTTCAAGAAGAAAGTTGGAGCTGAGATAAATGCTTGGTTATTCACTGGTATGATTCTATTATTAAGTGCTATTGATATAAAGGGAAAGCGAGACCAAAGTATGTGTTATGCTGAATAACCTTTAAAACACTTTTGATAAATGAACAGTTTCAGTTCAAGGACAAAATACTGTATGTACCAAGAACAGAGTAGTTTTAGGGAGAATAACAATTTCAGAAATGCTTGTTATATCCAGAACATAAGATCATGTCTTGTAACAAAATACACTTGTATTATACGGGTTAATCTGTGCTTGAATGGAGCAGCTTTTTTGTCCTAGTCCTTTTGCTAGTTGTGCTTTTTGCTGAGTGCCTAGTTGATTGCTGGGGGCACTCTAGGAAGAAAGAAAATTGATTTTAAAAAAAATACAGAAATCAACAATGGCCGTATAAATGTGTAGGTAAGTCTTCAGGCTGATTTTTGTCCAGTTTGTTCCCTGAATTTCTGAGCTCCCTTTCAACCAATGTGCTTCTCTTATAATTTCTCTCATCTTGTGTATTAATCAGAACTATATTTTAGAGTTTTAATGAATTACTGGGGTGGGACATTACTCTCCAAAAGCTGTCAGAATTGCTTTGAAACATGAAGATGTTCTTTGATTTCTTTTATTATAATGATGTCTGGCATGGTGGTTTCAAGATGAGTCTTATTAACATATCTTTTAGGTCTAGGGCAACACTATGCAAATCTCATTGAATTTTAATGTGATGGCCTTAGAATTCCAGAATACATAATTCAGCTTCCTTGAACCCACCAGCATATTGAAATAAAGTGGGATTTCTGAGTGGCAATTTTGAAAGATGCAGTCTAATACATTAGAAGACAAGCGATTGGAGAAATTTGAAATAAGTTGAAGAATATGTCTTGTATATGCATTCTAAGGGATGGTCATGGGGCAGTCAATTGCATAAAAATGGCAAGCATGACTTCTGCAACACAAAAAAGGGTATGGTTTTGATCACCCTGCCATTTTTATACTCCTGACATGCCTGTTGTTAACACTGTTCACATTACTCATGGTAATTCTATCTCTGTCCTAAAACTGTTTAGATTTCTGATTTTTTTTTTAAAAAGTTGAGAATGCTTTTTAAAAAAATCCTATGCTGCAATTGATATTGCGCCATTTCAGTGCAGAAGAAATAATATCAAATATTCATCATTTGTAGTGAGGTATACTTTAAAACTAAGGGAGAGGGAGGAATACTCCCCTTTATTGTCATTGTACATCATCTATACAATGAAATTGGTTGAATCCCAGATCCATCAACATATATGATATGCCTTGCTCACTTTGCATCATAGTTTAAATGGAAACTTCCCAAATGAGCAAATAAATAGCAGTTTTAAGACAGTGTGTGTATATGTGTGTGTCCATGTATGCTTTTCAATCATTGTTGACTCCCAGTAGCGGCCTGGACTAGTCTTTGCAGTTTTCTTGGCAGTTTTTTCTGGAAATGGCTTGCCATTGTCTGCTTTCTAGGGCTGAAAGACAGTGACTGGTTCAAGATCACCCAGTTGGCTTTGTGCCTAAGGCAGGACCAGAAACTCACACTCACCCACTTTCAATCCTGATGCTTACTATCTCTACACCATACCGTGTCTGTTTAATGCAGTGCCTACCTTAGATTTAGTCTACATTGATTTAAGAAAAATGGGACTAGAATAACAGGGGAAAAGTTATGTCGCTCATTCCTGTCCCAATAAGCTGAAAATACAGTAACCCAGATTGCCTGATGAAATGGCTCCCAGCTGGCATGTGGTAATTTTTTTTCCATTTAAGGAAGTAAAGTTATGTCCATGTTTTGAAAGAATTATCATGCTTAAACAATACCTGAGTGTGTGCATGTGTTGCAATTTTGAAGTCAGTGTTCTTTTCACTTGAACCACAATTGGGCTTCTTTTTTCTTCTTCTTCTCTATCACTTTCATTGCTGCTGTCACAATCCAGGTGCTTCACTGAAAGGACAGGGTTTGGTACCACTTCCCAGGAGTGTTATCAGTCCTGCTTCATAGAGCAGCCAGTTAATTAGATTGGAGACTTAGGATACTGCTTTCACTGTCCCAGAAGAGAAAGCAAATTATCTGTGTGGATGAATTTATTTTCTACAGCTGCAGTTATGAGGGCATGTTAAGGTCACTTCTGTCCCCAGCCTACAGATGACAATAGATAAACTGCTATTGCTTTATCTCCATGGCAGCTTTCATTGCCCCATAAAGTGATCCTGAAAGTAAAGATACTATTTTCTCCTCTCCCCACCTTGCCAGTTGAGAAACACCTTCAGCTTTTTTAGATTATTGATTTTTTAAATGTGGTGGCTAACCAAATGTTATGTGAACAGTTAAGAGATGTCCCAAAGGATCTTCCCACTTAGCAAACATCATCAGGGAAGTTTTAACAGTTAACATTTTGCAGCATTCTAGTTACAACATATTACTTGTGAATGTTACCTTATTATGCGAAGTTACCAGGTGTTAAGTGTACAATAGAATCAATTAAACAAATAGAGCTAGAAGGGAGCTTTTTTCTGAAACTGCTTATTGTGCAAATGTGGAAGACCAGTTTATAGGCACTCTGGAGAGCTGTAGTCAAAATTACTTGAAATTACAGTGCATGGCAATATACTGCTTGGTACTAATTGTGTAGTGCAGCTGCTGCCACCCAAAATTAGGCTGCCATGCCTGTCCCTTGCAAGCCCATGTTTAGGTGATACATGGTAAAGTGGAATACTTTTTTCCCAATCCAATCTCACATCAGGTATAAATAGCTTCATCCTATTTGTCTCCTGCTGCTTCTGCTCAGCAACATGGGACAATGGGATCCTCTGCGTTTACTGTTAGGATATATATCAAGTAGACAAGTTGATGTTCTTTAAATTACCAGATTTTAATAAAAGCCACCAGGGACAAAAGCAGGAGGTGGAGGGAACGTGAGACCAAAACAGCATATTCTGTACTCCACACAAGGGAAAGAAATGGTCCGAATTCATGAAAATGACACAATAGAGTTCTGAGATTAAAAATCAGCAAAGAATTAATTTGATCCAATTTGAGATTTGGTTCAAGAAAATATTTCAAACTAATGGGAAGCATTACAACATTTTCAGTTTATTCACTTTTGAGAGAATATAAACATAATAGAAGGGTAGACAGTTTAATACAATATGGCTCAACTTTGTGTTGCTTCAGCCAAAGGGTCTAAAGAATTTCAAAGGTTATAACCTTAGAAGGCTTTCATATTATCTAGTCGGGTTTGCAGCAACAATCACATCCAGAAAACACACATAAGTAAATGATTTATCAGGATTCAATAACTTCTCTTTATATATAATATAACACATGAAGTAAATATATGATACCCAAACAGGTTTTTCCAACGTGGTAGCAAGTACAAGCAAACACAAGCAGAGAATAGTTGAATAGTTTCTGTTCAGAGCTCAGCACAGACTGCAACTTTAGTACAGAAATTAAGCTAAGCCCTAAGCTACACTTAGTCTAAATATTTAGGCAGAATTTTCAGTTTCTAGAAGATAGCCTACCATTCAGTTCAACTTCTCCTCAATTTTAATTATTATCAGAAGGAAAACAACAACAGTGTTTGTAAATCCATTGTGGGTTTCAGTTACCTTTTAGTTATCCCAATGAAATTTGATTCAATTTCAAGAGGATTTGAAGATTTGATTCAAGGGGGCTGTTCATATCATTCCTTCAAAGTTTCACAGTGCCCTATTCCTTATATGATTATTGAAGTTGACATAGATCACAAGTTCATAAGTGAATCAATTCTAATTTTCCCTGGCTGAAATTTAGTTTATATTGGCTATAATAAACTATTCTAGAACACGCCTTTTTGTCAGGTCTGTGGGTTTAAAAAAAAAGAGTGGAAAGGCAATTTACATTGTACAATTGCTTTTATAATTGAGATCCTCATGACCTTTTGTGAATTTCTCTCCTACTCAGACATCTTCCTGATGACTTCCTGCCATATATGAGTGTTATGTGTTGAACAAATTGAACAGGAAATTAATCTTTAAATGAACACTTTCTCTGACATCTCTAAAATGTCAGCTTTGTACATTGAAAACAAATCTTATTCCTTTTTGATAATTAATGTCATTCTCAACACGAAAAGCTTTGGTGAGTTTAAATACAATGAGATGCATGATTAGTCTACATTTATGGAAATATTTGATTTCCAATTAAGGAACAGGAATGAGAAGTTTGCAAGAGAACTTATTGGTTACATTAACTGAATGGGTGATTATTAGCAGCAGGAGGTATTGTGAAATTAATTATAGCTTCTAATGTGATGCTGTATATTACGATTAATTGTGTCTGAAAAGTGAGTGTTTCATATTTTATTTTTTAATGCAAATTTTCATAAGTAATTTTTCAATAAATAACAATAGTATGAAAATATTACAAAGAAAAACACATTGTTCTGACTTTAAAATTCCCAGCCCAAAAAAGAAATAGAAAATGCATTTTGGAGCTAGATGTAAAAGGGTGTAAAATATACCTATAATTCCATCTTTATGTAATTTAAACCCATCTAAACATTTTCAAACTGAGTATTGGACTGATTTTGTTCCTTGCATGAATGATACCTTTATCTTGATGATACTTTTGATTATAATACTTTCTATGATGATTTTTTTTATCTCTGTTCAGACAGAAACTAAGTAATATAACCAGATGAGGCACAGGACAACTAGCAATTGTACTTTGTGCAGTTTATCAACCAGGAAAAATCTGCTGAAAGTCCCTCTTCAAAACAACTTTAAATCTTTCTTCTGCCATGTAGAAATATCAGAGAACCATTTTTTTTTAAAGTACTAGACATTTTAAACATCTTAACATGGTATTAAAGTGCTGCTGGGAAGCCTTTCAAATTGAACAAGGACAAATGGATTACTATTATTATGGCTCCAAAGTTCTCTTTTTAATGCCAATATTAGATTCCTTTATGTAAGGCCGATTTATTTCACTTAGCACTGTGCTGCTGCTGGGATGAAAATTTGTAAACTCCCAAATGTAGAATTACATCACTCTGCAACCTTGGCTAACATTACCTACAGTGAAAAATGTTAGGAGATGCAGCACAGCAGCATTTGAAAACTTGTCACTTTTCCATTCTTTTACAAATGTTGTTTTTCTTTTTTCTCTTTGTTCTACCTCAAAGTGTTAGAAATTGAACCAGAAGCATAGTTCCTCCGTTAACTGTGGGAATATTTATGAGTGCATATAAGGAGAAGAGTGGCTGAGACTTTGTCCCTCTTTGATAATAGCTTCTGCCTTTTGGTCATTGTATAATAAGTTTGAGAAGGAAAGCAGGGGTAGCAGGAATCTACAACAGTGGAGAACCAAGCCATTGGTTAATTCTGAGGCAAGTTGGTTGCAGGTGGGATGGGGTGAAGAGACTTTCTGTCATTATCAGAACTTTTTCAACTCATGAAAAATGTTTAATTGATAGATAGCATTTGTAATTTTTGTTCTATACCTCATGTTGTGTATCTGATAGACTTAAAGCATTGTAGTACTGCTTTAGTGCTAAATATTTCTTCTGGAACCAGTTACTAATATCTTGCCATCACTTATAATTACATGGGTTAAGTCCAAGATGGAGGCCTATGTCTGTGAATTCAACTTTCCAAATTGCAAAGGATAGCTATACCTTTCCTGATATCAGAACATTGAAGATTTCACTTCAATATTAATGTAATTAATTAATTAATTAATTATACAATTATTGCATATTATACAATACATTG
>JANHFJ010002784.1:56513-69991 GCA_032468195.1 Cerberus rynchops
ATATGTTTTTTATCTGCTGTACACCACCCCGAGTCCCTAGGGAGAGGGGGCGGTATATAAATCCAAATAAAGTTAAAGTTCTATTTCATTCTATTGTCACAATGGTCTTATCTTTTTCTATTTACTTTTACTATTTCATTAGCTATAACTTTTGGCCCTCTGTATCTCTGCAAAGAACCAAAATCTTACGATTTCCAACTGAGCATTTCATATTACTTTCATTTAACTCCAGCTTTTCCTTTTGGAAGCTTAAGGCAGAACTCATAGTGGTTACCCCTCATTTTATTTTATGTTGAGTTAGGTTCAGTTGAAAGACAATGACAAGCCCAGAGTCAATGAGTCCAATGAAAACTGGAGAGGATTCTCATGGATTTAAAATGTTTTAAAGCCAAAATATTATCTGAAATCCTTTATGGGGCACAAAAAGGATTCTGTCTGAAGAAGGAGTGGAAGATCGTAGTGCAAACAAAATTCCAGCAATCAGTTCTAGCAGCATCTGATGGAACATCAAATGCCCTGTTAAGTCTTGACACAGGAATGCCACTGATTCAGGTTAGGATGTGGAAGATGATAACTTACTGGCTCAAAATGCAATTCTTCCAGTTGGTCTGATTCCTCTAGTTTTAACAGATAACTTTTCCTCTGGAAACAGGTGGTAGAGCATAAGCTGGGCTCTCTCCACTATTCTTAATGTCAGCAGGTTGCAAACAAGCTAAACAATTAATTATTTAAAAAAATAAGGGATGTGAAGTTCAATGCACCCTGAACATGGTAGAATTTGAATAAACAGGGGCACCTGAATTACAGGAGAGATTTTCAGAGATAAGCTGAAAATCACATTCTTTAGATTTAACATTCTTTCCATTTGCACTCCTTCAAGACAGGTACAGGAAAATCTTTGAACATATTTATTCATGTGGTGATGAGGAAATAAAAACCATCTCACACATATTGAATATTTTATAGAGACATTTGGTCAAAATACGTACATTCTGCCCCTCATAGAGAGTTTCCTTGGGAGGCCAGATAAATTTTATATGAACCTTTTCTTTCAGGATTTCATACTATTCATTATACGTGCAGTAGCTAAATTTTGTGTTGCTACTATGAAAATAAGATATAATTGGCTAAGGACATAATTACCTGTTTTAAATATTACTTTTGTTTTGATACATCTTAAAGAATAAATTGTTAGGGAATATAACTTTTTATTTTAATTTTATATCTATTAACATTTCAGATTTATCATCTGAGCAACAACTTCTGTAACATCATAATAATATAGGGGTGGATGTTCTACTATATAATTTATTTTGCTAGTTGTTAGCATAATATTAAATTTGCTTCACTTTGTTTTTATTCTTTTATGTTTTGCTACTCATTGACTAAATAAATTATTATTGATTGAAATGGAAAGGTGAGTCTGAGGCCAGTTTTCTAACTATTCATATTTTCTATCCCATTTTTATGTTTATGAATATTTCTGCTCACTCTCTGTTCTCTCTCTCCCTCTACTAAAAAAAATGTCTTTGTTTCTTCCTTCCAAACTGTCATCTTAATCTACCTTGCCTTCAAAGGCTTCTTACTTCTTGTCCCAGCTGAATATGAATTCGCACAGCTACATTTGCTCCTGCTGAGCTCTCATCTACTTTACATCTTATTTTCCTTCACTCTTTTGCTTCTTTCTTCAATTTATTCATCACTGAAACTTAAGTTATAATTTCTTGTAATGCAGTCTTGTACCCTGCTCTTGTAAAAAGAGCAAATTCAGTTATGCTGCTCTAGGAACTACAAGCAATAAAAATAATGTATGTAAGATAAAGGAGATTAGTATATTTTAATTCCCTGTTTATTGTCAGCTACAAATTCTACAAAATCAGTAGACATTTATATGGATGTACTTATTAAAAAATTTCAGTGAGACTGTATTTCATTTTTTCCTTATTCAGGAACAGACCATTGAAGTTCAGTTGCAATATGAATACAATAATGTCTATAAAACATACTTGTTCTTTATTGAGTCAGAAATAAAAAGGCATATGAAAATACAAGGGATCAGAGTTAATACTTGTAGCCTCAGTTTAGATGCTTTGCATTTACAAGATGACCGCAGTAGATCTTTGCATGTACATTCATGTGGGCTGGAACTCTGTGGTACCTGAATTCCATCTCACATAGAGTGACTACTTCTGCAACTAGGCTCTTTCTGTAGATTATCACATATAACCAGTAATATAAGCAGACAAAACATTGTCTATTCATCAACATTATTGGTGTAGTTAAGACAGAATAGAGGCTGCTCCTCATCAGTGTGATTTCAAACTTTAGGGTATCTGCCATATCTCAATCAGATTGCAGTTTTTAAGATTCGGGTTCAACAGTGGAAGTGTTTCTTCAATCTGGTACTGACAGTGAAAAATCACATTACAGCAGTGACAACAAGGGCTTCTTATTAATTTCAGTTACTAAATCAAATACATTCATTCCTGAAAAAGAAAGACTTTGTGATGCATACGTGATGGACTTCAAAGCTGATGCTGTGTGGAGCCCTGACAGCTAAATTGCTTCAGTGCATTTTAATTTTTTGTAGAGAGAATCATGAAGACAATTCACAACGCAAGGTGAAAATGATAATTGGTGCTTCCACAAGTGTCACCTCTTCCCTAACATAGCTACAGTTATTTTTTGGACCCTATTTAGAATGTTTACTATGATGAATAAAGCATTATAATTTTGGCCCCCAATTGTTTGCCCACCCACCAACTCCTCTGCAGACCCCTACCAAGTGCAAAATAACATCCAAGCTAATTTTATTTTGGGTGTATAATAGAATGTGTGCTTAAATACTTCTACTCAGGATTTTAGAGTTCTTTAGGTAGCTTAGACAGATTTTAATATTTTTATTATGCATCAATATTTTGAAACTATCCAGATCTTAAAACAGAACTGTACTTTTTAAAGAAACGAACAATTTGTAGTAAAATATGAAATGGGGCCTGGTTCAATGCTGAGCATCACCGCTTAGTCCGTGATAGAATATATCTCTGCACAAAATTTTAAATTCCATGATAAAATGATAAGAGACTGACGAAAAGAACCAGGGTAAGTCACTTAGGGTCAACTGCATATAGAGTTACAATGTAAACCACATATCTTTGGTTATGACACAATATATTCCTTTAATTTACAGGAAGGCCCAGAAAGTTTGTAACAAATGTTTCATTAACAGTTTGGTTGAATATTAAAAATTACTAAGGTGCATTTTTTTACAGTTTTTATTAATTACAACCAGAAGAGTGTGAATGAGATGTATGTATGTATGTATGTATGCATGTATGTATGTATGTATGTATGTATGTGTATATGTATATTGTTTGCTGTTGTTTATATATTGATTGTAAGCTAGCAATTCACAATATTAACACTGCAATATCAGTTTTCTGAGAAAATGGATGTTGCCATGGGTCTCCAACAAGAGCACACCTTTCCTTTTCACAACAACCACATCCAGCTCTATTTTCTTGAAAAAATACAGCATGTACCAGCAGTACATCTGTTATGAGTTGATAAAAAGATTGCCGAAGTCTTTTCTTTCTGTTGTTGCTTTTACTGTTGTGCTGAGAATGCTAATTTTCTCTATACAGTACATTGGAATGTTAATTCAATATAATTTCTACTTAGTGATCTCTCTGAGGTTAATAAAGACTTAGTTGTTTCAACTTGGATTTTTTTTCAAGTGCTAAGCAATTTAATTTTACTGAGAAAGGAATACATTTGAACTGAATTAGCTACACCATTGAGGGAAGTTTTTGCAGCATAACTCATGTTCCATGTAACACTTATTTCTCTTATTCCAATTATAGTGAAACATGTATTCCCATCAGCTAAATGTATCTTTTTGCTTATCATGCAATATTTTTTTTTTGCTTTGATGGTAAAGCTGCACTTTCTCTGACTACCTGAGGCTTCAGCTTCTGGGACACTATTCTGAATAAAGGCAAATTTAATCAGCATGTCTTCTATGATTCTTTTTAGAGATATAAGATTGATTTTGTAAAAAAGAAAAGTTTCTTAACCAAGCAAACCCCTCCAGCTCTATTTTGTAATACTTTGATTCTACCATCTTTCCTTATTTTGATTCCTTATTATGTACAATATATCATTTCCCCCAAATAGTCCTAAAATGAGTGAAGTTGGAGCATGTTATGCCAACTAAGAAGTCAATCAAGAAATATCTGAATTGTTAACAGTTACAGAACAGGTCATACAGAATAAAGGTAAATGAGATCATTCAAGATTCTTTCCTCAGAATGGTCAGAACCACATTGCTAAGTCAACAAACATGTAGGGTTGTTTAGAGAAACTATAATATTAATTTAATATGTAGCAATAATTTAATGTTACAGAAAGTTTAATTCAACCTTGCGTGTAGATCTCATTTTAGTTTCTTGTCTTTTTTCATACCTTTATTTTCTTTCTTACCTTTCTTTTCTTTTGTTCTATTTTTAAAAGTTTATTATAATTTATTAATTAAAACAAAAAAAGGATGTACCTGTTTGCTCTGCTCACCTATAAGCAATTACAAATTAAGATTGAAGCACCAAACAATTTTCATTTTTACCCATTTATGCTAAAGGGCTTTTCCTATTTTGTAACATTTTCATATCCTTTGTAGCTTTTCTTTGCCAGTGCTCCTGTGATAGCAGGATGGGTGGGTGATGTTGTCAATTCTGATGCAAAAGCCATTCTTGAAATATTCATTACAGTTCCTCTTATGTAGCCCACAGGGTGTCTTATGAAATGTAGCACACAGAATATGATTTACATTGCTTATAAGTATGTGGCATTTTAGGTGGTTCTTGACAAGTTGTTCACAGTATATCCAGTGATATCTAGTAAAGAAAATGTTTGATGTAAAATCCTAGCCTTCTTTCTCTTATAATAAGGTGTCTATACTAGAAACTAATTTGAAACAAAATGTTCAAAATAATTGTTATTTTTTCCTGCTTGGATTTCATTCTACCGTAAAACTGTGTGGGTTTCCCTTATTTATTTATATTTTTATCATGTTTATGTAGTGTATATTGGAGGTGGTGACACTTCAAGAGCTGTATGCAATGAAATTTCATCTTAATGTATGCCAATTGGTGGACATTTAAAGTGATAATAAAGTTATTCTAAGTCTAAGACTATTGGAATGTTACTAGAGCTGTGTACACTGTACAGTTAAACCATGGCAAAAGAGCAAACATATTAAGACAGGAAACATTTAAATGGGCTTACATTTATTTGTCACAAGTGTGTGTAAATAGCTTGCTTCAAGTGTTCATAATTCTACCTGTGCAACTAAAATAAACTTTTGGGTTTACTTCCTGCTACCATCTTCCAATAATGAGGTGTCAGTTCTAAACAAGGGCTCTAACTACATTTGTTCAGAGGTTCTAACAACATTCATTCAAGCATAGTTTACTAAACATAGGTCTAGAGATCTTACTTTGTATAGAGATCTAAGCATGATTGTGTCCAGTTAAATGTAGTTTTATCGTGAAGTTTTATCCATCTCTGTGGAGTTCAGAACAACTTGTTGATACATAATCAATCAATCAAACAAATATATTTACAATTCTGTTCAAAATGAAGCTGAGAAGATTAGGTACAGGAGGAGAAGGGTAAGTATGCTGGCATCATCCTTTTACTGTCACATTTTGAAGAACTTAAAATATGTAATTATTGTGTGTTCAGTCTCTTTAAACATATTCAAAAGCTCACGTATGTCTTTTTCCATGTTATATTATTATCTTTCTGCCTCCAGTACTTGTTCCATTAAAACAATTGATTCATAAGATACAGTGGGATTTATTTTAATCAATACTTTATGTATCTCTCTGAGCCCAATCTATATTACAGAGATCTTACTGTGGAGATAAAACAAAGGGTAATCCTTAATTAGACCAGCTTAGTTCCTAGAAAAAAGTGGAATATGTCATCATTATAGTACTAATATTACTATTATTCCTCTTGCAAATTTTCTTCATATCGTCAGTATTTTATTAAAAACATTCAAATGCAATTCTATCTTTGTAATGACTGTGACTAGGCTTAGTTCCAAAATGTTTTGTTTTATCCCTCTAATACCCTTGCCAAATAATCATTAACTTTTTGCTTTTGTTAATTTTCTGTATAGCTTTCTGTCTTTCTCCCCACGGCTGTTATTTGAACTCTGTTTGTCTTTTAATAAATTGCACTTCACCTCTTTCTGGGTTACAAATATATGTCTCTGTTTTATTGTACAATGCAACAATTAAATGATGTTTTCTTTTTCAGCATTCTGTGAAGAAGGATGCAGATATGGTGGGACATGTGTTGCTCCCAATACATGTGCCTGTCCTTCTGGATTCACAGGACGTCATTGTGAAAAAGGTAATATTCTAATTTTCTACAAAGAATTTGCTCTGACTTAAAAATTGCAACTACGTATCATTTATACTATTTCAGTTTTTATCTGACTATACTTGCATCAAGGAAATTGATTGCTCAAGTTTAACATAAAGCAATAATTTCCCACATGAATGATGTAAATTTGTAGGAGCAGACTAGGTTTCCTAACTTGTAAAAGTTGGGGAGGACTACTGTGAGGTAGGAATACTGGGAATTACAATGTCAAAATACATGGTGGTGCAAAATTGAAGAAGACTGAGAAAACTAAATAGATGCATGTTATTGCTCATTTTTGATTGAAAGTGATTAATGATAACCACCTATAACCACCTATATGCATACATTGTCAAAAAGGTTGAAGTAAAATGGAGCCAATGTGACAAAGTATTTTGAATAAACTGATCATAAAATTTAATCAGAAGCAGTTGGATAGTATACTGCAGTAATAGGATACCAGGACAGCAAAGAAGAATGGAAGAATGGCTAGTCAGATTCTGGATAATCAAAGCTTTTCTATATATTGCAGAATACAAAGAAATTCATTTTCATTGTGAAATGTGTTTGTATGTTGCCTTTTCATTAGCCCAATATTCAAAAATGGGACAACAATGCATATAAAAGACCAACACTTGTGCAATAATTATAGAACAATGAACAATGTTCAGTAAAAATTAAATATTTCTAATTAGGTTCTAATTAAAGTTAGGCAACAAACTCATTGAAAAAAATATGAAAGAATAAATACAATAGATGTTATATAAATTACCAATAACTAGAACATCCTTAATCAAACTGCATTTAATAATTCATAACTAGCTGCTTGGCATCAGTACCACTCCCAATTATTTAGTATTTTAACACTATTACTCTTGATATAGCTAATAAATAATAATTAAAACACATGATGATCACACATGACTAATAAAGGTAAATCAAGTTGAAATAGAAAATTAGGTGCACTCATAACGATTCAAATATTGGCTTGCATTTTCCAAAGCCACAGAGGGATAAGACTGAGAGATAATGTCTTAGCAATTAAAAACAAAACAAAACAAAACAAAACAAAACAAAACAAAGCAAAACAAAGAATATCAGGCAAAGATTTCCTAAGGTATCACAAGCCATATCTGGCTTCTTAGCTCAAGCTCATTCAGAATATTATTTTTTTATTAGTTTATATTATACAATGCAAAAATACAAAAGCAAAAAATAGGAAAATAGGGGAGAGAAAAGGGAAGAAAAAAGTGTAGAAAAGAAAGGAAAAAGAAAGAGAAAACTTTGACTTCCAACTCCCTTTCGTGCAGTAGAATAAGATAATAACATCAAATCCTAACTTTTACTTTTGCATAATAATATAAATTAGCCCTTTCTACTACAACAAATCTATTTAATTGGAAAAACCTCAAATCAAACTTTCATTTTTTTTCCACCTCAAGCACAAAGTCCAGAAGCAATTTCTAAGTAGAAACAAAAGTAGCTGTATTTTTTTCTTTAATCAAAGCAGTCCATTTAGCCATCTCTTCTAAAGTCAGCTCATTCAGAATATTAAAGGAAAAACAAATCTTTGATTTAAGCAGCTATTAACTTTGTAGATGGACTGTTTTCTGTTGTGTGCATATAGAGATGGGACATATTCAAATCATCCAAAACTATGATTTTGTAAATCTAAAATTTGGAACAAAAATATATCAACCAATCAGATACTCCTCTCCACAAATCAGCTAACTATAAACCGCTATAAAAAATAAAAAATTAAAGTCATTGACTGGAATGTTTAAAGCTCTTTTCTGGAATATTTCAAGAGGCAACTTGGGAACTTTGACTTATAGTTCTGTCTTTCTTGGTTTCTGTTATTCAGACAGGTACCTTTGACTCAGTTGATTGAAGGCTAAGGCTTCAATTATTCAGTCTTTTATTGCCATTTCCAGTTATAGCAGTGCATCTTTGATAAAATTAGCCAGCTTCATATTAAGATATAAAAACTGACTTTTTTCATGATCAGCTTTAGTAAAATTATCCAAAGAGAATGTTTTTGTTTACTCCACTACTCCAAGTTGTGGCTAGAAAGGGTCCAATCATCTGTTATTTTATACAAAGGCATTAAAAATGGCTGAATATGTATGGGGAAATCATCTGTTTTCAGTGTCATCTATTTGTTATACTGTGTTTAAAAATGTCCTTTCCAGTAACTCAGGCTATTCTCTATGCATTATTTGCAACAGTAGACTATCTATGGCAGGCCTGTCAAACTGGCTGCCCGCAGACCAGATGCATCATGCACAAGCCATACCCAACCATGATACATCATGTGATACAATCAAGTTGTAATTGTGATAAAATTAGGCTCAGTGGGAATTTAGTGGTTGCTGAACACTCTTTTTTTTGTTGTTGTTATGAGTGGAATACAAAATGTTATTGGTGAAAATGTTATTGGACTTAAAAGTCAATTGTGTCATACTCTAAGGAGAAAAATTTGCCAAAGATGGTGGCCTTTGTAATTTAGTGGAATTAATAGAACACTAAAGTTTAACTTAGGCTTGTGTTTTGGTATAGTGCTGAGGAAAGCTTACTGAACGTAAGGGGATCGTGAAAATTTTTTTTGCCATAAAATAAAGGTATATTTACTTTCTTATGATTTTCTCTAAAGTGGGACGTCATTAGGTATTTTATATAGACCTAGCAGGTTCTACTTTTGTGTGGATTGGAGGACCTGTAGTCTTGTTCCTTGATAACGAATACAGAAAAACAAAGCCATCCAATTCCAAATCCATGATTATTTTTAAGGCCTCCCCTTTGTTGTTGCCATCCATTTTTCAACAGAAAATACATTCCCCATCATCCCTTTTGGCATCCTATATGCTTTAGGTTTTGTTGGGGCTTCAGTGGCTATTTCTATCTAATATCTATTTCTAGCCAATTAAAGATTAAGTGACAAAACTGAAAATGTCAAGGCATCTAATAGATAACTATCTTTTACTGTGCAACAACATCTCTGAAGGCAAAGTATGCTATTAATTTTTCCCATATTTGTTCTGAATGAATGTGGCAGGGTTGACATTTTGATACATGGTATAGTTATAGTTTTAGCACAGCAAAAAGAGGTGTTAGCCTTTCCTTCTTGTTTGCTGTTTTTTTTTCCCCCTCTATCCCACACACAACCCTTTCCACACTCTGGTGCCATTCTGATCCATATTGTTCTCACTTTGAAGAAAAAGTGAAGACCTTCCCCTGTAGACATTTGACTTGGACTAGAATAATTGATAGTTCCTTACTATATTTCATTTTAGGCCAGTCCAATATGAATCATTGATACATTGAAAACTGTATTCTTAGTCAAATTAATATACAAATAAATATATAAACATGTCCCTCCAATTTTTTAAAGCAGCAAACTGAAAAAACTAAGATGCTCTCCTACTCCTTATTTATTGACTTATTTATTATTTCCAAGCTTAAGACTTCTGTAAAACAAAAAGGTTTTAAAACAAAGAAGGCATATGAGATTTTAAGCAGAAATATTGTAATATTTTACTTGATAATTCTCTTACCTATTATGTCTTTCTGCCACATTGCATAGTTTACTGAATGTATAAAGAGTTACTACTGTTCACAAGCCAACACTTCACTGTCTTTAAGAGACACATATACTGTATTAAAGGCTAACCAGTTCAAGTGCTAACTATGAAACATTTGAAAAGAAAATGCATCTTGGATATATAATTGGGATATTTGTGTAGGAGGAAGCGTTCAGGATGCAAATTAAATCAAGACTGTTTCATTTCTTTAAACTCTTTAGAGATCAAAATGGCCTTTTAGATCTGAGGCTAGAAAATTAATTATATGCACCAGAACTGTTCTCTAAGACATAATGGAGACAGGTGTGGGTTGACAAATCACCATAAAAGATGAGGGACTATAGATTATATGTGGAAATAAATAAAAATCCTTATTTGCATCTCTGAATTTTGAAAAAAATTAAAGCCTACTAAAGTCCCTCTGAGGCAAAATGCAGCAAATAACGCTCCAAGAAAAAAGACAATTCAAATATTAATTTGATATTATTCTTATGCAATAAGGAAAGTTATTCACATTAATTCCATGCCTACTCTGCTCATTAATACTACAGTTCTCCTTGTATCATTTAGAATTTAATCCAATAGAGCTCA
Source organism: Cerberus rynchops (assembly GCA_032468195.1). Taxonomy (NCBI): domain Eukaryota; kingdom Metazoa; phylum Chordata; class Lepidosauria; order Squamata; family Homalopsidae; genus Cerberus; species Cerberus rynchops. The sequence goes on from JANHFJ010002784.1 coordinate 67,118, forward strand.
GTGGTCTTATTCCAAGAAATTCAATGTAGCTTTAATGTTTACTATTACTTAAGTGCAGCAATTATTCCTTTCAATTTAAATTATCTATTAAATAAATTGTGTATCACAGAATATAGCATAGATGGAAGAGCTTTCATGTGAAAGAGTGAAATTTTCTTTTTTACTTGGTGTTTCTGAATTGCTTGTCTTTTATCTCCATCAGTCTGGTCTTTAGGAATGATACTCATCTGTCTTTTGAATGAGACATAAAATGAAAGCCCTAAACACTTGTGTTTCAATGGAACTTAGATCCAATTCCAGCTTTGGTAATTACTTTGTCTGACTTGCCTCACAGTTTCAGTGTTCACTTTTTGACTTAAAGTGTTGTATATTGCTACTGGCACACAGAGTGATTGAAACAATTTTACCCCGGGGGTATCTGCATGAAAAAAAAAAATTGGCTCATATCTACTTACAGTAATTTGATAGGAGAATTATTCTGCTAAATTCTATATGAAATATTGTCTCACCAGCCCCATTTTTTTTAAACAACATGCGTAATTTATTTTCTGTTATTACTGTTTTCATGTTGCATTTGTTGGTAATACATGTAGCAATATAATCAAGCTTGTATATTTTTGCCCTTATTTTTATTATTCAGATCAGTTGCAGCATTAAAAAGCAATAATAAAAACTAAATAATTGGGTTAATATATCATGAACATACTGACAATCAGAGAGTAGCAAATTAGAATCACTTCAGAGTGAAAATGTCTACTATAATACAGTGTTTTACCTGGCTGGGAAGGAATCAGATAGATTTTTCCTGAGAGAGTGTTCCATTTTCTGTCTTCCAAGGAAATAAAGACTTTTCTTAAGTGTTTCAGCAGATAATGGCATGAAGAAGGCTTCAGAAGTAGAAATGTGGGGAAAAAAAGGAACTGAAAAATAATTGAGTGCAGGATGCTTTTGATGTTTATGGCGAGATGTTTTTTTCCAGAGGGTATTATTCAGCTACTCTAATGTAAAATTAGATAAAATACTAGACTGATTATATATGTATGTATGTATGTATGTATGTATGTATGTATGTATGTATGTATGTATGTATATAACACACACACACACAAAGATAGTAATGCTTAATGTTGTGGCTGTATGAATGGATGTAAATAAAGCAAAATTTAAAGATGAGTTAGGTACTAGGATACAGCTTGTCAGGCAGAATTAACTGCCAATTGCACATCAAAAAAGACAAGATCTCTCTCCTTTTTTCCCTATCGCTGGTGAATATAATGCCATATTGTAAATAAAAAGCCAACCAAAACTTCTTTATATAATTTGTTTTTATATTCTATTCGGCACAAGGCTGAAAAGAACTCAAACTACAAAAGTAAGACATAAATAAAAAGTTAAAAATTGGTGCTGGCTGCCAAATAAATTAAGAATATATTATAGACTATCTTGAGAATTTTCATTCTCTGGGTACAATTGTGTGTGTGAGATTGAGTGTGTGTGTTATCTGACTGTTTCTGACGCTTTCTGACCTTAGCATACCAAACAAAGGTTGTGTGCATATTTTCCAGAAATTAATCTCATTATATTCAGTGAGGTACAGTTTTCAGTCAATGTGTTGTGGAATTGCAGTCTAATACTCTGAGGCATGAGGTATTATTCTGCTCTTGCATAGATATTGTGCTGTTCAGACAGTCTTGGTAGCAATGTATCTGGGGATTTTTAACAATTAAAAACAATTTCCCATTCCAGCCCAAGCTTTATAGAAAGAGAATTGCACCATTACATAGTTGAGTTCCTCACTCGTGTATTATAAGCTAAAAGTAAAACCCTGTGAAAAGCCAGAAGTACAAGAATTGTGCTTGTAAAGAATTGTACTTTTAATTTTACTCTGTAATCCACTTGGAATCAGACAGCTAAATTGGTAGAGTGTTATATTCATATTCATGGAACTACCAGTAGGAGTGTTTACTCCTAAGAAGGCTGAGTATGGATATGATAATATTGGTAAAATACTGAAAATCTGTCCCCCCGTTATCCACCATTTCAAACTGTAGGGCACCAATCAATGTATTTACATGAAGGAAAACTCTGACTGAATGTTAGAAAAAAAATAATAAAGGAATCAAGTTTCAGGCTAGATGGTGAACTCCTTTTTCCTAGATACATTCAAGTGAAGGGTGGATAAGAGTCTTTTGGGGATATTTTGATTTGGATACACTAAGTAGATTGTTGATAGTCTAAATGACACCTTCTCTTTCCATCAAATTAAAACATCTTTTTGGCCCTCATAAACAGATAACTTGGTAGTGCTTTTTTAAAAAATTAACTGTTATCATAGCATCCATAGAATTGATTTTCTATAGCAGGAGTGTCAAACTCCAGGCTCGTGGGCCGGATCCAGCCCATGGGGTGTTTAGATCTAGCCACAGGGCCAGTCTGGAAATAGCAAAGGACTGGGCCAGGTGCCCCTGCTAGAAAAAATGGGGCATGGGCAGGGTACTCCCCCCCCCGCAAATGCTTTTGACCTTTGGAATGCTCCAGCAGGCCTTCCAAGCCCAAAATAGGGCTTCTGAAATAATCCAGGAGGCTTTCTGGGCCCAAAATGGGGCTTCCAAAATGGTCGAGGAGGCCTTCCAGGCCAAAAATTGGGCCTTAAGAGTGGTCCAGGAGTGTCAATAATTTATAGTTCTAGTCTTCCTATGGAGTCAGTTTCTTGATCTGGTCTCTCTCTCATAAGGTGATCTAGTATTAAAGAACCAAAATCACAGAAATGAATGCCTCTCTATTTTTATAAGTTTTTAAAACCATGTCTACATAGGTGCAATCCTGTGTCACACCCACCATGGCCACGCCCACCATGGCCACACCCACACACAA
>JANHFJ010002784.1:79419-90899 GCA_032468195.1 Cerberus rynchops
ATTTAAGACCCCGTTAAGTGTTAGGCCAGACCAGCTTGCTGAAATAAGTGAGTAATCTGTCAGTGTACCTAGGACTGCACTGGGTTTTTTGGCATCTGTAACACAATCCTGGATCATATTTAAGTGATTGTCCACTAGACTCCGAGATCCCTCTCACAGTTACCACTATCATATGGAGCCAGGTACTACCTAGAGCAGTGGTGCGAACCCTTTAATTACCGAGTGCCAAAAAGTACACACTTAGCAAGTGCCATCTGCACTTGTGTGTGACTCCACGTTCGCTGCATGTGCAACTGTACTATCTGTGCATTCATGCAGCTTTTGCACGTGCAATGCTGAGTGCAGGCACTCATGCACACATGAGCAGTCGCATGTGCATGCATAGGAGAGCTCCGAAGACCAGCTGGATTTCCTGTTGCAATCGTGCGCATGCACAGCAGAGGCCCAAAAACCAGCTGGGTCTCAATCACATGTGCATGCTCACCTGGAGGTAAGTTTGCTGACAGCTTGTGTGCCCAGCAAGATGGCTCTGCATGCCACCGTGCCATAGGTTCGCCATCACGGACCTAGACTGTACCTGTGAATTTGTTTTTTTCTTGCCTAAATGTAGAAACTTACTTTTTTAACCATGGAATTTCATTTTTTTAGATAGTACCCAATGTTCAAATCTGTCAAGATCTTTCTGTATCTTAAGCCTATCTTCTGGAGTGTTGCCTATTCCTATACGTTTGATGTCATCTACAGATTTGATGAGTTGCCCATCTATACTCTTATCCAAATCATTTATGAAGAGATTGAAGAGTACTGGGCCAAAGACAAAGCTTGGAGTATCCCAGTGCATACTTCCCTCCATGTAGATCAGTTCCATTGAGGATCGCATGTTGAATGCAGTTGGTTAGCCAGTTACAAATCCATCTGGTGGTAACCCACATTTTTCAATCAAGTCATAGGTTGTGGTGTACTTTATCAAATGCCTTACTGAAGTCCAAGTAAATTATATTCACAGCATTTCTCTGGTCCACTAATTTTATCAGTTTGTCAAAGAATGATAGTTTTTGACAAACCATGTTGGCTTTTGGTTATGACCTTGTTTGCCTCTAAGTGTTAGCAGATTTATTAGCTTGAATATCTTTTCCAGAATCTTCCCAGGTATTGATGTGTGGCTGATAAGTCTGTAGTTTCCTGGATCCATTTCCCCCTTTTTTTGATTATGAGAACTACATCAGCTCTTTTCCAGTCCTCTGGTAGTTCCCTGGTGCTCCAGGATCTTTGAAATAAATAGTTCAGTGTTCCTGGTGATTTGAACTCATCTAGGGTATACAAGTTAGTGCTCTCTTACCATTTTCTTGCCTATTTTAACTTGTATTCCTAATCTGTTTTTTATGGTACAGTTTTTGAGATGCTAGTTAAGCAGTTCTACTTTCCCCCTGTTGCTCATCACCTTGCTATTTTCTTTCATTAATGGACCAATCGTTTCCTTGACTTTTTTCTTGTTTTTTACATGTTTTTATGTAGTATAAGTCAAGCCTCCTTTCTCCTACAATCAATACTTATATGAGGATGACAACTTTGTGCTGTATGTATGTATGTTGTCTGCTTGCCTCTTCTTTAGGCTTCCCCATAAGAATACAGCAGAAATTTGCAGACATTTTGCTCAGCGTGGGTCAAACATGGATTAAGGCTCTTTAACACAGATAACCTAAGAGCTCTATTGCTTATTAGAAAGAAACTACTAAAACTTTCTGATTGCCCTCCAAACATAAAGTGAAAATTTGCTTTTAAAACCTACAATAGTTAATTCTGGCCTCTTTTCCCTCACTCATCCCATAGTTTAATAGACTTTCTGCTTTGCATGTTCAGTCTTAAAGCTGAATAACTGTTGAACGTCAACATTATTAACATCTTTTTCCTGGCTTTAAATTCAGCTTCCAAACTATCGTCTCTATTCTCCATCCCATCCCTTTCCTATCTATTTATTATAATCAAGAACCGCTGCTCTTTCGTGACATAATGGTTGGGTTGGGTTGACTTGGGGAACTGAAAACTAGAAGGTAACTTGAGAAGTGAATGCCTGAGTTCAAGAAAGTCTTGCTGGCTTTTAAAATATCACTAAAAAGGAAAGATTTTAAGTAAACTACTTTAGTAAACTATGTTGGTGTGGTCAGATTTGTAAATTTAGGAATAGATTTATGATAACACTTGGCAAAGCCAGAAAAATTACTGATTTTAATACTAATGGTAATAATAATTATTATTAGCACACACAACCATACACCACATAAATACTATGCATAGGATAGTCCACAGCATACATTCTGGTAGAGAGAAGTTCCCTGAGAATGGGCTGCAGCATGAGTCTGAGTTTAATCAGAAGATTAAACCTCTGGTCTTGGTGACTGACCCAGATTGGATTCTGCAAAAAAATTACTGCATGGCTCTGATATTATTCTTCTCAAAGAAAATATATTTTACTTTATTTGGGTGCATTTCAATTTCTTTAGAGGAAGCACAATAGCTTAAAGAGTTTAACATATTAAAGGTGCATTTATGTAGCTATGCAGTAATGAAGTCATGGCTATCACAAAGGGTTTGATTAAATGCTTGAACAAAAATTTTATGAGGGTAAGATTCTCAGAGTAAATCAGAAAACAATTTAAATGACATATTAAGAACGTGTCCATAAAATTATGGAAAGTGTAATTCATAAATCTATGAAACACTAATGGACTCCAACAAGCATCATTGTACATTCAAACTTAAAGAAACATTAAATACTTGTGTCCTTTTTCTGTACAAATTAGATTGTAAGCCTCCTTGAGATTCAGTTTGGTAACGACTATTACCTTCTTAAACAGTTTTAAGCATTCAGAAAACGGAAGAGGATTGTCAGTTCTGCCATCTTCGGGTCTAAGCCTTATTGGCAACGTGCCACCAATAGCCAAGGGTGGGGGAAGGAAATGAGGGACCAAATGGGCAGTAAACATGTATTACTTTAGCATTGGAAAAACAGGAGGGGGGGATGACAGTTGAGGAAGACCAGGGATGCTTTGCTCTAGTTTGTGCCAGTTTTCAAAGACACAGAAGATGGAAATGCTTGTGAACGGGATGTCTATTACTTCAAACACTGCACAACCGGTGTGAACTGGCTGAATTTCACCTCTGTTTGGAATGCAAGGTTTACTTTCCATGAAAAACTGACAGATCTAGAACAAAGTTCTTGCAGGTTGAATTTTGCATCATGTGAAATCAACAGATATATAATAACAGTCCCAATAAATATGAGGATTGTGAGTCTATAGGTAATGTGAATGTTAAGCCAAGTCCCTGAGTTCAGAACCATAATGAATACCAGCAAAGGGTCTGTTGAAAAATGATGAGAAAAAGCAGCCATGAATTTAAAGAGCTGTGAGAAGAAATTTGGATCTTTATGTGAGAGTGCAACCAACTGTTTTATATGACTTAATTCTAATTTTGCAGTAAAGATTATTTTCTAGTTTCCATTGCCATATATCTGAAAACCTCCATTGAATTGTAGCCTGGCAGCTCCAGTAAGTCAACTGATTGGCAATTGTTGTGAAGATTTTTAAGGAATCCAAGAACTTTATTGCCTTTTCACTATTTACACTGCCATTACATACAACTCCAGGATCTGAATGATGCCTAGCAACTCTCTGGGAGCCCAACATAAACAATCTCCTTCAGTTTCAAAATCAAATATCTACAGAGATGAATCTCCTAGGTTAGATTATGAACCAATTAGTGGAACAGGTAAAACTGTTACAGGTGCACTCCCTCCCAGTCTGTGCCAAGGAAAATTGGCTCTGTGGTCATAGCTGTATGTCTGTTTTCTTGCTAAACAATCTAAGAAAATGTACTGCTTTCCTTGTTTGAAGTAAATTGTATCCTGTACAATGTACAGAACAAACAACTTTCCTACTGAATGTGCACATGAAGGATTTATGGTTAACCTAATGATTAAAGTTGCTAAATGGGCAGATTAAGACAGCCTGGATTTGGCAAATTTTGTAGCTTAGTTGAGAAAATTCTATTGAGTCCATTCTGACCCGCTTACTACTATAAGGAAAAAACTTGGTGCAAGATTAAGCTATTGTGTTTTAGCTCCTAGAACTATATATGGACTGGACCAGAAGCCTCCCAGTTGAGCACACCAAGGGCTAAATTCTTCTAGATTAGGCATCTCCTAACCTCACTGTTCTGAAAGTGGTCCACCAGCATGACAATGTAATTCCTTCACAAAATATCCCAGCTAATATCCCCTCGTGGTTTCCTCTCATGATTTCCTCACACAATTCCTAAAGACAGTTCAGAAAGTCACTTGCTATAATCTTAGTTTATGAGGCTTAACTTCTAGAGTGCCAGTTTGATGCAGTGATTAAGATACTAGGATAGGAACTAGAAGACTTTGAGTTCTAGTCCCACTTTAGGCATAAAGCTAACTGGGTTACCTTGGCCAGTCACACTCTATTAGCCCTAGGAAAAGCAACGACAAGCCATGTCCAAAATCTTGCCAAGAAAACTGCACGGACATGTCTAGGCAGTCACCAAATATCAACCCTGACTCGAAGGCATAAACACACAAGATTTAAATTAAATCTGGAATTATAAAAATGGTGTGCCTATATAAGAAGTAGAGTAATGTATCAGGAAAATAGTTTTTTTAGTTGTTCTACACATGGACCATAGCAAACTACTTCCTGTTCTGAAATATTTAATTCTGAACATTGTAATGAACCATCTAAGAAATATTATGGGAGAAACATGGAATGTTCTAGGGAACAATAGAGTGTTCTGTGCCTAGAAAACAGATCTTGCACTTTAGTAAAAGATCAACCTCAAGCTGGGTAATGGCATTCTGCATTAGCTTTTCCTTTTTTCCTTCAAGAACAGGCTATTATTTTCTGTTTGTTTATTACTGACAGATGACATTTGCAAAAGAGTGATGCTAAATAAGGTACTTGAATAAAATGCAGTGTCTAATGGAGTCTGCTTTGGAAAGATCATTTCCATTGGTCTTTTAGGTTTGATTTCAAAGTACAAAAATTATGAAAGATCAAAAATTTATTTCTACGGACATTTCTGTTTTCCAGTGCATATAAGTCATCAATTATTTTTAAAGTGGCATCTACATTTGCAAGCATATAATATGAAGTGGGAGAAAGGAAAGAGATAGAGCAAACAGGGAAGTATAAAGAATGGGTAAATGAGCAATAAAACCAGGGAAACGTTTATTGTAGAATATATCTTCCTTACAACATTGTTAGAGGCAGACTTGTTCGTATTGTTCCTACTGCTTTCTTGATCCAATATCTCCCATTGGCACATTAAAGAGGCCCAAACAACCCCAGTAGCTTACTCATATGTTAAGTCAGCCAAACAATGTCTCCCCAAGGATAAGCTCTCCTCATTCATCTCCAGCTTTTCCAAGCAAATAGCTTCACATAAGCTCTGCCAAATCCTTCTTCATATTTGATGCAGTGCATTAAGATTATTATTGCTGCCAGCACAATGGAAGCCCATCAGCTGACAAGCTCACAACATGGTGACTCCAAAGTGCTTGCCTGAGCCTCCCACATGAACTCAGCATTTATACTGTAACAAGCAGAAGGGAAAACAAAGGAAGTGTGAAAATAAAATACCCGCAGTGGCCAGGGAGTAGGCAACCACCTGGACAAAATCAATCAATTGGAGACAACTACTGAGAATAGAATAGACATGCGAAACAAAAGGAAAAACTTCTTAGACTGTAGCCAAGCTTAACTAGGGAACGAAAAGCTGCTGAACAAAATCTTGTCCATATGTACTCTTTCCTTCCTGATAGTATGATGTGGTTAGGATCATCCAAGTTTCTCATTTTATAGATTGGATAGAAATGATTTCCTGCTATTTGATAGTCTTTATCAATAACCAAAAACATTTATTTCAAAATTCTGCATACTATAAATTAGCATAATAGAGGCTTAATTACTTTTAAGATCTTGTATTTGTGGTGCTTTGATCCATGAAGCAGAGATTTTGAGAAATATAACCAAGAGACAAAATTCTTGATTCTATATTTTTGACTTCTGCAATTATTTAGCAACTCCATTGTGAATGAATAACTGGGGCCACTTGAGTTGGTGATGAATTCTGAAAAATGCTTATTTGCTACATTCTATAATTCAACTTTCAGTTTAAATAAAATATGTCAGGGAGGTAAAAAGGAGTGGTTGGCTTTACTGAAATGCATGGCTAACTTTATGAAATAATGAAATGACATATAGAGAAAAGAAATTTGGCTAGTTCCTGATTTTAAAATTTTCCAATCAATTCTAGCCAAGAGTTTAACAATGGAAAACTACTCTATCTGACCAATTGACTAGGGAATCCTTTAATTCAACCTTTAGATTGTGTATTTTATCCAATAGAACTAGCATAAAAAGAAACAAGCCTCTTTATGTGTTCTACTTTTTATTACTTGCCCAGTTCTGACTTTATGCCAATAACTGTCCAATATTCAATATAATAATTTGATATATCCTTACTTATCAATTCAGAACAATTTAGCAATATGCTTAATAAGATCTTATTCTAATTTCTATATATATATTTATATTCTGCCATTAATACTCATGTCAGTGATCTCTAATGCCATGAGTGTTTCTTGTGTATATGTATTTGCCTATTTTTATCAAAATAACAAATATTTTCCCCTTGAATTGTCAGAGAGAAAATCCATCTACGTGGCTTTTGGAGTAAAAAAAACTACTTGATGGCGTATAATCAATCAAAATCAATATCCCCTTGAAAATGTTGATCCATTGATGAAGGTTGAAGCTTTTTTTTTTTTTTTTTTGCTACACTATGGGCATAAAGAATGTTTATTAGATTGTAACTTACAGCTAGACCTTCACCAAGGTCTTTTTTTTTTAGCTAAAGTTTTTTAGTTCTCTGCATAGAGCACTATTTTGGAAACAAGATGTTAAAAGACAAACAATTTTATCTTATAGAACTGTTATATAAACATTACCCTGCACCTAGTTGTTCATTCATTTTTAATTTGACATTGGGGCCTAGAATTAAATCTCTTGCCTCACTATTTTCATGAACTCCCTGACTCTATTTTTTTAATACTTTGGGTATTAATATCTGGCCAATATTTTTTGTTTTTTTTGATAATATTCCATTTAAAATTTTACAAGAAAGCAAGTATAACAACAGGAGTCAATGATCTCACATGAACTTGTTGAACCTTTCAATCACTGAAGGGAACAGGAACTTAGAATAATCAATATGCAATGATTCTGCTCTGTGGATGTTTTTTGATTTCTGCTTAACCCTTTGTATAATGTCCAGTACCATTATACAAAATTTCATATTGTGTCCCATATTATTTTATATTTATAGTCTAACCCTGAGATGGATTATAAATGTATTTCGAAAAGGTTGCTATTGGCATATTTACCGGTATTTGTATCTTTTCTATCAGTGCTGAATATTGTCCTGATCCCAAAGAACAGAAGGTAAGATTACACACTGAAACTCAATTCGGACAGGATGGGTTTGAAATTGATACCAGAAATTGGATTTCAGAATATTACAGGTGATATTCAGAATTCTATCTTGGATGGGGCTACACTACCCTCAATGTACAAGTGTATATCTGGGACTTTCCTAAAACTGGCACAACTTTTAGATAGCACATGGTAAAGGAGTGATTGGTTGGGTTTTGTAGATAAACCACTTTCATATATGCTTGGGAGAGAGAGAGAGAGACAGACCCAGCATGAACAGACAGTGATGAAAATAGTGATATCCTCAAGATTGGATTATTGCAGTGAACACTTGAAGATGATCTGACAATTGAAGCTGGCTCACAACATAGCAGCATCTCTGTTGAAATACTACTCGCCACCTGCTTTTCAAACTTAATTAAAGATCACTATGGTGTACAAAAACTCTGTACATCTAGGCTGAAGGAATGCCCTGTTTTTCCTTGTGATGAAAGTAAAACACAGCCTTCTTTTAAGTAAGCCACAGCTCCTGATTGTTAAGTATGTGGATTTAAGATAGGCTAAACTTAAAGGCTTTTCTGCTGAAAGAGTAGGTGTGGGGGTTGGAGAAGAAGATGGAGGAAGATGGCAGATGCCAGAAGATGTCGACAAAGAAATTCATGGCCTATATAAAAACTATCTATCTATGCTATCTTGTTGGAACTCCCAACTAGTTCTATCAAGGACAAAATAGGTTTTTCAAATGGAGAAAAAGAAGGAGTCAGAGCCTCCACAAGAAGGCATTGCCTGTTTGCTGAGGCTGGGATGCCCATTGTGTCTGCTGGTGTGAAGCAAGATAAAAAGCTTCAAACTACTGTTGCCTGTTCAATTTTTCTCCTTTGATCTGTATATTTTATTACCATGGGTTTCCCCTCCACCATTCTGTATGCATGCTGATATTCCAAAGAGACTGTTTTGTTTTTGACTCCTGACCTTGAATGCTTAAGGATCTGGGAAAAATAAACTGTAGCAGTTTTTCTTTCCTTTTTTTTTATGGTCCAGTGTTTGTTTGCTGTTACTTATGAGTCAGCCGCCTACCTCCCTGACTACAAATGACTTTGTCAGAGCCCTATTTCCATTTAGTCTGAGCTATACTCTCAGTTCTTTGGGAAGGTTCCTTTACAGATTCTGCTACAACATTTACATCTAACATTTAAAGTACACCCTGCTTTTTCTGTGTCTTTTACTGTATTGCCACTGAAGATGAGATACACTTAGTAAGATGATTAGCACTTGTGCTATTTGTTTTGGGGCAATATTTGCTCTTCCTTGGCAAAATTCCATCAGCTGGATCAGTGAGAGCCTCTGAATATTTCCTTCTAGAAAGGGTTTATTTAGAACAGGACTCCCCAACCTCTGGGCACAGACTGCTACCAGGCCATGCCCCTTTGGGAACTGGGTCACCAAAGTGGCGGGTGAGTACATGAAATTTCATTTTTGCATGTGATGGATTTAGGTTGCATGCACAAAACCATTTCACCACTGCCAAAATTTCCAAAGCCATTGCCACCTCCAGTCTATAGAATCAAAGAGTGGAGACCTTTTTTTCTTAGAAAGTGATGCGTATTTTACTGCAGAGTAGAAAGATTATATATCAGTGTTCATAGCAAACTGTAAATAGAATATACGTTTACAGAGAAACTTAACTTTTTTACCATAAAAGTATGTAACCTCCTTTTCTTAGCTTATTTTTAATTCTCTTTTGATGCATAATTTCTGTTTCCCTGATGTCTGAGATGTGACACAAATATCAAAAGTATCACCTTCCAGATATGACATAAATATCACAGACCTCAAAGTATAAATTGGGGTGGCCCTCAGGTCAGACATGAGCTTTTTAATGGAATCAGTTCAGTTGTCCAGTTGCAAATAAGAGCCTTAAATTATTAAACTGGATTTATGTAGCATATTTATATAGGAATTGGACTACCATTTGAATAATTTTGTTAAGGGGGGGAACTGGCAGTTGAAGCCAATTATTAAGATGTAGCTGATCATTTAATTTGGTTTGCATTAGGACCTATATTTGTTACTTCATGTTTTTTATATTTTTTGGATAAAGATATTTAAGGGAAAATATAATAATCAATAATTATTATTATTATATGACAAATCAATTTTTTTAATCCAGGTATTTCCGATTACTGTAGTTGGATCTTTTTAAATTGCTTACAAAAAGGATACAGTTGTATTGATAGTCTGATTTAATCTGAATGAATGATGTCTGAAAAACTAGACTGAAAAATTGCTTTGGTCAAAAAGAACCAACATAGAAGAGTTTTAAAACATACCTTAATTTTTAAAAGGGGAAGGAAAGAAAGAATGAGCAGGGGCATCACAATTACAAACTCCTTGGGGAGGAGCAAATTATAGGAAATTCTTTTTTTTTTTATTTATTGCAAAATAAACTGGTTGGTGGCAGAATAAAGAGCACCATTTTTATAACCTGGAGCTGCTGTTCTTAAATTTTGGATGTTTGTCATGTTCCAGCAAAGGAAGATACTACATCTTTTAATATGTCAGTGCTGTTCCCAACAAGCCTTTTCCTGAATTAATTGTTGATCACTCTAACATGTCAGGTAATTATTAATGTGCAGAAACATTTTTTTTCTTCCGTATTAGTGATTGGTTTAAAACAACAGTCAGGATGAATTTTTAAAAATATTTCTATCCAAACATTTAGCATTGATCTCAGGGCAAGATGCAATCAATAAAAGCAATATAAAACTATAATCCTTTCCCCATCATTGTCACATTATTATATGAAGACAATTATAGTAAACCAATAAAGAAAAACAATTAGATTAAAATTAACATCCTAAAATCTGAGAATGAAAATAACCACTCCAGGAATCTGAAACAAAGCCAGTATTATAACCAAATGGGGCTCCATATAGTCAAAAGCTAGTGTGACAAGCTCAGAGATATCATTTTTTTAAAAAAATAGTTTCTTATCATTAATTTTATTTATGCAAATTAGTAGTTGATGCAGTTTTACAGTGTATAATTGAAATACTTTTCAATTTAGCCAGCTAAGTTCATCTGCTAAGAACCAATAGTTAAAATGTACTATGCTGATCTAGCGATTATATTTTTTTGCCTGATGCTGTTATTCCATGCTCTTTAAACCATTGTTATTCAATTAATTATTAAAGTGGGTGTAAAAGGGCAATGCATTTGAATTAGTATAATGCATTCTTGAATATTGTGAAGGATGAAGATATTGTCTTAGAAAAATCTCTAACAGATTTAAGTAAACATTTTCTCCATACAATTTAAAACAACCTTATTTCATAATCTAATCACATTGTGGCAGAACAACAAAGACCCATGTTCTTTTTTAATAACTTGATTTTGTAAGATAAATTAGCTGATTTATCTTCACAGCTGTTGGCAGCTTCTAGCTGACTTTGAATGATCTTTAAAAAGCTAATCAGATTCAGATGAGCATTTAGATGGGAAGCATCAAGAAATCTCAAATGCATAGGCTGATTGAAAGTTGAAACAGGCATCCTAGAGAAGAAAGCAATGGTAAACCAGTTCTATATTATTGCTAGGATATTTCATAATATTTCCAGGCTATCTGAGGAACTGTCTTGTCCTTATTTCATCAACCTGTCCCACCCAATCAAGCAGGGAGAATATTATAGACCCCATTGGTTAAAGAATTTCACCTGGTGGGTGCCTAGAGACAAAATTTCTCTGCTTTGTTCTTGTCACTGGGAACATCTTATGCCCAGAGGTGAAGTAGGCCTCATTTATTTATTTATTTATTTATTTTATTTTATTTTATTTTTATACCGCCCCCTCTCCCGAAGGACTCGAGGCGGTGTACAGCCGTCTAAAAAAAAACAAAACACAGAATGAATAACAGTTTAAAAACAAATTAAAATTTAACTAATTTGGGTGGCTGATCACAATTAAAAACCT
>JANHFJ010002784.1:127242-140035 GCA_032468195.1 Cerberus rynchops
GCTGGCTCAGGAATTCTGGGAGTTGAAGTCCATGAGTCATGAAAGAGCCAAGGTTGCCCACCCCTGCTATAGTGCTTCATATGTCTGATTTCCTTTTAAACCAATCTAAGTGAGTTGCTTTCATTATATCATGGGATAACAAATTACAGATGTTCATTGAATGTTATGTGAAGAAGGACTTCCTTTTATCTGTTCTAATTTTTTTAATAATAGCTATATTCTACCTTCACTCGATTAAAGAAAAATTTAAAAAAAAAGTTCAGATAGCCTCTTGCCTCATACCACCTATATACTTTTCGAGTATTTTGCTAGTTCCCTTTATTTCCATTTATCTAAATCAAAGTACCAACAAAGTACCAATACTACACCATTCCTCATACAGAAGATGAAGTAACCCATAGATGCTTTGGTTCCACTTTTGTATATATTTTCCAGATTGACATCATATTATATGTCCCCTTTTTTTTTTTTTTGCAGATAGTAACTCAGGTAAATATAATCTTAGTGATGTTCTTTGTGTAAGAGGATTTAGTCATGTGATTTCTTATATGTGTAGAGAAAGCACAAATTCACAACATTCTTGCTTCATGAATGAATGAAACAAAAATCTTAACAGCAAAGTGAAAATGCTTGTTTGATCTCTCTTATGGTAGAAATAGATTTACAAATGCTCATGTTAAAGATACAGGTTGTTAGTGTTCATATGAGAAGATACTTTTCTTCACTTCTATTGCTAGTATTAATTTCTCCTTTTTATCTTTTCCTTCCCATTCTACACAGAATGGAAATGTCTGTTGCTCAGTGGATTTAGAATGTCTTCGCAATAACTGAAGTATTAAACTGGGACAATTCTTTTTGTGAGGAAAACTGGTGCAATTTTCCACTTTCCAAACAAATGCAGTCTGAGAGGTGGAAGTTTTGTACAACAGACAATGATATAAGTCTCCGAGGAAGATATTTGGGAGTTGCCTTTGGGACCTATCACTACACTTGCTAGGCTTCTCTCTACTTTTACAGTAAAATGCATATAAATCAATGGTTGTTAAAAGTTTTGAGTGTTGTAAATTACACCCTTTTTTGTCAAATCATTTGCAAATGCATTAAAATTATTCCATCAGTAAAATGCAGTGTATTGATTTGTTTAATTTTGTAGAAATATCACAATGGAATTTCCTGTTTTATTTTAGGTTTAGATCAAAGTTCTACAAGGCTGCCTGTGGTTTTGTCTCATATTATTGGCTATTTAGTTTGGAGGTCCCTGTCAGATGTATTTATGAAAATATGTATGTATGTACAGTCAAATTGCATAGTACTTATATTTCATAGCTGTCAAACATTGTAAAACATTCCAAGGTACATTTGACTTCTACAGGCGGAAAATAATGGAACCCCACCCTATCTTTATGAAAATAAATAAATAAGAAGGAATAATGTCACAAGTTTAATAAAGTGGCAAAAAGCACTTTCTTTTGCAGACAAATGAACTAGCAGCAAAATTCCACAGTGGAATAAGAAATAGAGAATTATATTGTTTTCATCAGCAGCAGACTAAGCTTAGTCAGAGCACCAGGCCACGTTAAGTTTAGCAAAGTGTTGTAGTTTACAAATCAAACAATAAATATAGAATGTACAGTAGGTGGAATTCATACAGGGTTGTGTAGCATTCAATAAAGCAATTAAAGGGCTTTACATTTACAAGATTATACATGAAAAGTGATTTTTTTTCATATTGTTTACACCAATGTACTTGAGTTTATAATCTCGCTCCTCAGTAGTTGCTTTGGTATAACAACATCTACCATTCTCCATCGCAAACGATGCAATGAACAAGTTTTTCATCTGTTCCATGTTGCAAGTTGTAAGAAAGATGTAAATGTCACTGCAGTTAACTATAATTTCAGTATATCATATTAGGCAGAGTAGTAGCCTCCCGGTTCCAATTTTCTTTCCCTGTAATACATTGCCCCCTTGGCTCTATTATCCCTCTTATGACACTCACCCAAATGTAATGTATTGAGTTAGTTGTCTGTAAAACACTACTAAAAATCATAAGCTTGGGCCGAAATTGTAATTAAACATTTGAACTGTGAATAAAGGTTAAGCTTGAAGGATAGTTAACTGCTGTGATTTTGCTAGGCTAAGGCTTTGATATTACTAACACAAGTCCTGTCTCAGCCTAGAACTGACAGTTGCTGATATCCAACTGGTTTCCATGCACAATTCTCCTCCTTCTGCATAACATGTACTGTACAATGTATGACTGTATGGGAACTGAAAAGCAAAATCTCCTACGTTCAGACGCACAGCCACAAGCAATGCTGAACCTGATCTTCAAATCTGTAAATGACACAATATGGCACATCTAAAAAAATAAAATCACTGGATCTAAGGGAAAGGAAGACAAAGATTCTCTCCTCCACTCTCCACAATGATTACCTTTGAAATGGAAGGCTGCTTTACATTAGCACAGGATGCAGCCATGGTTGAAAGGGAACGAGCAGCAGAGCAGGCAAGAGGTGGAAGCATTTGCTATAAATGATGCAAATAAGTGGCTAGAATAGTCTGGAAAAGGGTTGAAAGCTTCCTCCTTCTGAGTCATTGAGGGAATGAAGTCCACAGATGCAGTGTCTCCTTTCCCCCTTATTTTTCTAGAACCTCGGGTTCAAGATGCAAAGGCAGATTGTCACTCTCTCGCAAAGGCCCCTCAAAGAGGATGCTTTTGCCTTGTTTTCCTTGAACAGTGATTAGCATTTGTGGGATTTCATAAATACAGAAAAATATCTTAAAATCTTAAACATTCATACCTGGTAGGGATTGTTTTCCTCCTTCAACTCATGTACACACACAGAGAGAGAGAGAGACAGACAGACAGACAGACAGACAGACACAGGAACTTTGTTTTTTCCTCAATGGTAGGTTCCCATTGAACCTACCCCTTCATTCTGTTCATTTGGTTTGGCTTTTCATGGTTTCTCCAGGAAAGAGAGAAGACTATGGTGTGTTAACTGTATGGTGCCAGTATGTAGTCCATGTATAAAAGAGAATAGTTTGTATATGCAAATAGGGGAAGAAATTAATTTTACAAATCAGTGCCTTACTTTTCAGGCAATTAATTTTAATCGGTAGTTACTAATTCAATTCATATGAATTTAATTTTTTTGTCCTCATCCTGACCTTTTTGAGGAATGTGGGGTCTGGCCTTTCTGACACAGATTCACACATGCAAATATACATCTACGGTTAATGTATATTTCTTATATACATCTACGGTTAAGGCTGGAACAAGCAAATCCTAGGTTTCAGCTGCATATTGGACAAGGCAAAGAAATCAGGCAAGGCACAGCATCTGTATGTGTGTTTACAATCTTTCCTTCTATCTAATTTTCTATGTTGTTTTTGATACACATATTAAATTCATACCTCCTTTTTGGGAAAATTCAGTTGTTTCATCCTGACATTCCTATAAAGCAGAAGGAAGGTGGTTTGCTGGCACTTTTGCTCCTGTCTTGGGTAACTTTGTTTTCAAAGCATTTGTGGTCTTTATTCTGATTAATTACATTTTATTGTCTTTGATAAAACTTGGGGTACTATTCAAAGCTAGATCCTGCACAGAAGTGCGTAATGTTTGCAAACAAGAAATAAAAAACTGACTCCTAAAAAAACTGAAAGAGTGGTCAGTGTGACAGGGTGGTCTGCTGGGATGGGGGAGATGGGAGGAATTTGAAAAAATGAGATGGCAGCCACAACTCTGCAATTGAAGTCTCACCCACCTTTTACATGTGTCCTACATATGGGTAAAGATGAAATGGGAATTCACACCATATTTTTCTGTATAATTTTTATTATATTTTAAAAAGATAATTTAAAACTAATACAAACTAATATCAAGAAAAAGAAAAGTAAAACAAAGAAATGAAAGCGAAAGCTAAAAATGCAAAAAGTGTGTGGGGGGGAATAGATAGGGAGAGATGCAAAGAAGTAACTTCCAATTTTCTTTACAGCAGTTATAAGTACAATAATTTATGCTTAAATTTACTTCATACTATACAGTTATAACTCTCTTCTTTCTATAATTTAATCTGTCCAATCATTAAAACTATAATTCATAGGTTTATTTCTTCTCCCTCATGTAAAGAATAGTTTCCAGTCAGTAATAAACTTAGAGATTGTCTTTTCTTTGATCAAAGACCTCAGTTCACCCATCTCAGCAAGTTCCATCAAATTCACTCACCATTACTCCATTGCAACTAATGATTAGTCTTTCTATATTTCTCTAGACAACAATCTCACTCCAGTTATCATGTACAAAAAGTTCAATCACTTTATTTTCCAGTTGGAACTTTGCACAATCCTGAGTGCCATCATTACTTTTTTGATCTTCACTGAGGATGCTTTCATTTGGCTACCAATAATGAAAGAAAGGATAGGCAGACTCTGACTTGTCAATTCCAGCTAAACTCCTCATTTCCATTCAGCACTCAGAGACACAGTTCATCTAAGTAAGAATTTATGACACTGGTTCCATATAAGTCCCAAGGGTGCTTTTTTTTTTCAAGAGGCAGCTGGACTTTCTGTGTTTTTCTTTGAAGATGTTTTGCTTCTCATCCAAGAAGCTTCATCATCTCTCAGACAACTCTCATGGTTGTCACCTTTGGGACAACCATGACCTAGAAGACTGAGAATCTCCCTAGACATCTGGCTCCATATAAGTTTCAAGAACCACTGTACTAAAGATATATTACTTAATTTTATGAAAGGTCTAGGGTTATGTACACACTGTTTAATCTACACTGGGCATCAACATTTACCCAGATGTAAATGAAAACACTACAATGCAACGTAAATTGTCCCTTGATCCAGTAGCTTTGATGCATACAGTAGAATTATTCAGTGCATTATTTACTTCAATAGATTCAATGAAGTGAATTCCTTTTATGCATAAAATGAATGTAAATATACAAATAACTCTCCATCACTGAGGGGAAAAAAGGAAAACAAAGGCAGCCCAATGTATGTAGGACTCCATCTTTGCTTTTCATTTTTAAACTTTCTTCTCTCTTGACATACACTATGTATTGATTATATTTGCATTGTTTAACAATGGTATTATAAACTGTGTTTTTTAAAATCTCAAAGGACATTTGTAAATCATGCCATTAAAGCATTTTGTAAATCATATTGTAAAGCCACTGATAATTCAACTGGAAGAAATGAAACCATGCTTTGGGATGTAAACGGGAGTGATTTAAAACTTGTGGCATCTAAATAAATTCCTCAGTACAGATCTTTCTGCTTTCATTGTTTTGTTTCAAACTTGGTGTGTGCTGAATTTTGGAAAATTCCAAATCAAGGAACAATAATTTAAAAATCTCTTTCTTGGCTATCTGGCTGATTATATCCCAGAATGAGGTAGGGGAACTGTTCTGATCCTCTAACATTCAACTGCATTTCTCAATGGAGCGTAGTTCAGACTAAATGTAACATGTGTAAATCGTACACTTATTTTAAAAAATAACCCCTGTGGTATAGTGATTGTAGAGATTTGCTTCATGTCTCTACTCAGCTACAGTTTCTCAGTGATGTTGGGTTCATATTATGGAGTTGCAAGAATAATAGTTGTAGGACCTTATTCTCTATGTGACAACTATTTTTTTAAATGCTGCTATTAATAATTATTAAAGAAAAATACCACCTTACTCTTTTTTTTGATTGGAACCAAAATAAATAAACTTCAGCATTTGCATAATGTTGGATATACATCAATGAATATTTTTTTTTAGAATTTTCAGTTGTCTAGTATCAACTGAAACATTTTCCAAAATCTTTTCAAAGAACTTGAGAGACAGCAGAGTGTAGCATTTTAATTTTGGGCCAATCTATAACAGTATTGTTTTAGTTTTTTGCTTTTATTGTAATCTCTGGTTTATTGTTATGCACTAGATTCACTCCTCAAACCATTTTGAAGTTGTAGTCTATTTTATTCTCCAGTTATTGCTTTTACAACAGCTTTATTGGTGATTGAAATGCACGTAATACCATAGCAAATCTCCCTTTCCTATCTTCTCTGACTAGAACAGGGGCACTATGTTCCATGAGCAGAAAATGAATGTTCTTTAAGGCTATTTTTCACTTTGTAAGAACATATTTATACATCTGTGAAAAATATTATGATGTATCATTCATATACAAATGCAAAGATATGCCCATAATTACTGGATTTTTTTTAGGGTGGAGGGAAGACCTAGCATAAAATGGCAGATGAGAGAAAAAAATAAATTGTCCTCATTGAAGTTTACTTTTTAAAAAATTGTTTTGCAAAATAACCTCCATTCTGCAGCACTGGTATGGAATATAGGATCACCACATGTGTCTATCTTTATGTGTACACAATACGCAAATGTCCATGCACACATCCACACCCATATATATTTAAATAAATAGACTTCTTTCTCAATTTCAGTACACAGTTGGCATTTGTTGGAACTGGTTCTCCAACAATTAAAACATTATGTATTGTTACATGTGATTATAAATATAGTGGGTACTATGTTGCATTCATTAATATACATTCCCAGGCCAGAACTGTGCTTAAAAAGGATCCAACACAATGGTGCCTCAGAAACCAAAAGTTCTAGGATAGATCCTACCATAGATATTCTGTAAGAATGCATGATATTCAGGCAACAACTGAACAAGATACAGTAAAATACCATGATAATTTGGCAGATAGTAGAAACATACCTGCATTTGCTCAAGTATACAACTCGTGTTTTCAGTGGAATGGGACAATTTCCCATGGCCAACTCACCCTGGCCAACTCACTGCGGGACAACTCACCATGGTCAACGTGGCCAACTCACTGCAGGATAACTCACCATGTGACAATTCAATAATTCAATTTAATTATTTAAAATAATTTTTTTAAAAAATATTTTAATGTTTGCCATTCACCTTTCATTTTGTCCCTCTTCATTTTGTCCCTTTAATGATTCCATTCCTCTATTTCTTCAATATTAATGTAATTTTTGTCCTGCGGTCAGTTGTCTCATGGCAAGTTGGCCATAGCAAGTTGGCAGTGGTGGGTTGGCCATGGTGAATTACCATAGCTATGGTGAGTTGGCCATAGTGAGTTGTACTATAAAGGGCAACTATAAACTATGTACTATACAGGGCAACTATAAACATCAAAAAAATTCAACCAATCAATTTAGTACTTCCAATGACTTTACATCTGTTTCTTTCTTGACTATGCATTTGGTAAACATCCCCTGTACAGATTGCTATTAATGTGGAGATGGGCAACCTGCAGCCTAAGAATATCTCATAGCTCCTGGCATACCCTACAGTTTATCCTGCAAGTACAGCAGTAACCCAGCCAATTTTCTGAGGTACAATTTTGTTTGATTCTGAGGGCTTTTAAGGGAGTGAAAGGGCCCCTGTGTATTCTCTTCCCACTCTCCAATCCATCAAATTAAATGAAAAATGGGAACAAAACATTTGGCCCCATTCCTCCTAATACTTTACCACAGATTCTTTGGCAGCTTGCCAAGTAGCTGGGAGACAACATACAGCCTCAGATTTAAAAAGTTTTGTGCTCCTCCATTATAAATAAATGTGATTATAATAAAAATCCAGCATAATAAATCTCCTCCTCCTCCTCCCCCCTTCACTATAGTTATATTTCAAAGTGTCAGACAAGATTCTACTGTAGTTGCTAGACCATATGCTAATCTGTATTTGTACAACAATAGGTAAGTATTTTTTTGTAAAGTGAATGAAGAACGTGATATTCAATAATTTCTGAGAGATAGTCCTTGTAGAGTACATTATAAATAAGCACTAACTTGGGGAAATAATTGCTCAAATACTTTTTAAAAGCTTTCAACATTTTCAGTATGACTATTCATTTTGTGTATTAACTTCATGCATGAAACATGTAACTGAATATGCATGATTTTCACCATAAATAAATTGCAACTAATTTTTGCATCCCACCATAATTTGCTGATAGTGATGTTTCCTACTTAAATTTGTTAAATGACAAGCATAATTAAATAAATTGTGAGCTACACTGTGCTGGAAGAAAATTACAACCTCTATTAGGAAAGTGCAAAATAGTAGGGCTTGTATGCTATCATTAATTAGAAGATCTGAAAAGCACACTCCATACAATTCTATATATTTTGTAGGAATTGGAGTGTTTTGAAATATGAGTTGCTATTTGGAATATATATTCATGGTCTATAAATGGAACTGATTTTTTTAAAACTGAGTTTAGAAAAAAATTAAAATGACCACAATTTGACTTTGACATGAGCATGAAAATACTAATAGCTATAGCCTGGAAGCTTGATATAAATCTATTTCTTCATCCAGAGCTGCTCAAGGTAGTTTTTTATTCATTAACTAGTCAATATAATGACTATAGACTTTTCACTTTTGATTGGAACTTTCATACACTATTTTGTTTTGGAGTAGGAACATTATGCAAAGTGGAAAAAGAAAGTGGATTAAATTAAAGTTAGAAGATAAGTGATAAATAAACTTAACTCTGTTTTATTCACCATCCTTTTGCATTTTTGCAAATTATCTCTTTATCCACCATGTCCACAGAATACCTCTTACATTGTTATTGAAACTTTTTTTTATCATCAATTGTATCCAACCAATACTTTTTCAGTTTTGTCCATCCGTAAACTCGTCTTTTAGATGTTTACATTAAATATCACATTTATTTATTCTCTCTATATGACTTCAATATGCTTTTACACTGATCATTCACTTTTATATTCAATCTGTATTCATTCAGCATCTATTTATTCTTGACCCTATCTCTTCTTGTCTCTCCACACACACTTCAGAAGTAACAAATGGCTACTGCAGTCCACTTCATTTTAAGTTTCTCTTGATATGATTTGGACATACCTTAGTGTAATTAAATTATATTTGCCCTGTCAAACAAACATTTTTTTAAAAAAATATAGTCTACTGGTCTAAGTGGCTCAGCTAGAACTTGCAATGACTTTTTTGTTCTTCTATGATAGGTGCAAGGTGGCTCAGTGGTTAAAGACACTAAGCTTGTCAGTTGGAAAGCTGACAGCCTGGGTTTGAGCCCTGAGTGCTGTTTGACGGGGTGAGCTCCCATTACTTACCCCAGGTCTTGCTCACCTAGCAATTCGAAAACATGCAAATGCAAATAGATAAATATATACCACTTTGGTGAGAGGATAACAGTATTCCATGTGCCTTGGCATATATTCTTGCTGGCCACATGACCATGGAAATGTCTTTGGATAATGCTGGTTCCTTTGGCTAAGAAACTTAGGTAAGCACCATGGACACAACTGGAAAGGAAAACCTTTACTTTTATATTTGTGATAAATAGTTTATTAGTCAAGGAATAAAATAAGGCAAAAATATTTCAAGTATATTCAATAAAGAATTGCCAATGTTTACACTTCTTTTTTTTAAATATCCCTTACAGATATGGTATGCAGTATTTTTATGATGCCTGATTATAGAAACTTTGCTTCTGCATAAAAAGTTGATTGAAATGAATAAAAAATGAATTATCTGAATAGCTTTATCCTTTTAATAGCAGTAATATTTGGACTTGTACACTACCCCATATGGCTATACGGCACTGTCCAGGCAGTTTACAATGTAAACATTGTTTGCATATTATCCCCAACAATCTGGGTTCTCAGTTTATCAATTTTGGAAGGATGGAAGGCTGAGTCAACCCTGCGCCCCATCAAGATCGAACTCCAGGCTGTGGGCAGTGTTTATTGGCAATACTACATTTTAACCACTGTACCACCAGGGTTTTTGTTACAAATGCCTTGTTCCTGCAAGGAGAGGCAATCTGTTTTTCTTTCTGTTTTGTGTCAAAGACCTAAGAGTACTTGGCAGGAGGTAAGACAGCACTCTTCCTTACCAAATAGCAAAATAATGATCTAGATACAAAAACGGGACTGTTACCCATTGCCTCTGGTCAACAATATATTTTATAGATATGTTGCAAATTCACTTTTCTAGATACCATTAAGTTTTTGGAAACAAATTTTATCACGGACACTTTTGCAATTAGAAGCAATCAAGCCTGTTGTGTGATATTTCACACATGATATTTTAATGTAGGTCGATTTCCCTGCATAGAAAGAATGTGGTAAAAGAACACTATAACTGCATAATTAGGGTAAACACCTCAATTTTTTAACAGTAAAACCTGCTACATAGTGTTTATGACTCCTCAAGGCCAGTTATATTTAACCAGTCAGTCTCAAAAGGCACACCAGTCTTAACTTGGTAAATGATTTTCCATTCCAAGGTACTTCCCTGGGGTTCTAGTGAAAGAGATGAAACACTCAATTTATTTACACTGCTCATTGGAGATCCCTGAACCTCACAAAATAATTTTGCTAATCGATTTAGAGTGTTCTGGTTTCTCGTGATTTTTAATAGAGATTTTACTTAGACAATGTTCTCAATTTCAGGAGCTGAACTCTGAACTAAACTCATATCTGAGCGTATATTGCTCAAAATACAGATTTACCCTTGTTCATTCAAATTCAGTCATTTAATTCAAATCCACATACTATAAGAGACTAAGAGGCATCAAGAAAGTGGTACTTGATCTATGAATTGCCTCAGCTGTAACCTGAAACATTGTGATGTTCCTTATGCTTAACAATTCATATGAAAATGCAACTTGATTATATGTTGGTAGGACCTCTGGGAATCACAAATCTTGCTTTGCAAGCCACATCTAGTCACGTTAGACATCTTAGACTAGCATTCCCCCCAAACTGTTGCCTTGATCACCTGAAATTATTATGTGTTACAAACTGAGAGCAGTTGGAGACTCAGGTGCATCATGATGAAATGATTTAAATTTAATAAGATACATAATTAGCAGGTCATTAACAATAACAAGTGAAAGAAGTCTATTGAGAAAAACTATTCTAGCTATTCTAGCATAGCTAGAATAAAAGCACTATTAATAACAGTAATCTAAAATATTGGGGGTTTTAAGTCATTTTGTGTTTCTTGATTATTAAACTGCTAAATTCTGCATGAGCAGAGGAAGCAAATGAATTAAAATATTACAATTTTTGAATGGAATTATTATTTGTGGAATTTAACCAAGTTATTTCTAGTGAGAGGCTGTTAAAACCATCTGGAAGGCTGATTATGCAGCAGTTCCTGAGAAATGAGGAAACAGATATGTCATCAATAGTATACAAATGTTTTCCAAAGGTCAAGAACTTTGATTAAGAAAATCCACTCTAGATTAAGGGCAGGCATAAGAGAAGAACTAAAATGAGCAGTATTCATATTCTGTGGAAAGGCCCTTATTCTTCGGTCTAGAAGATGTTGTGATATAAAAATAGTGTTATCTTTTGTAGTAAAAACAGAAAGCACCCTGCACTGCTGCTCAGCACTGTCATTTCTTTTCTAAGTGAAGCTATGCACATGCCGTCTCAGTGGGTGGCCTTGGGTTATGTGTGCAACAGTTCTTTCATCCAGGTGGCATGTTTGTGGAAACAAACCTATGCATAGATGGGCCTCCTAAACAATAGTAGGTGGCAATCGATGATAACCTGGTATAATTTAGTCTCTTTGGGATCTAAAGAGCTGCAATTGACTTTCATTGCTTATTAGGTTATCTTCGTTCACTGGTTGATTTAAAAGAAAGCATTTTAAACCACTGATTATGTTAGTGCACTATAAGGGGAATGTGAAATATTCAATATGCAGGATTCTGTGCATGATTCAATATGCAGGATTCAATATGCAGGATTCTGACTGGTAGCTTCATTTCTCCATTTTCCTTGATTTGACTCTACATAAATTTAAATAGTGTTCCTAACCAATCAGACCACTATTCAAAGAAATCCAAACGAGTGTGATAAACTCTTGGAAAGGAGTACTTCTCTTCATTAACAACAGAACTTGCAGACCTACCCACAAACATTTCAACTTCTATATTTCACAGATTTGTTCCAGGTATCCCTTTGCAATATATTAATAGAGTACCTATAACAGCATAAAAGAAGTGTGGGAGGAACTAACTGTTTTCCCAACTCTTTACAAACATAACATATGTAATGGTGGTCTGTTCTTTTGAAACTATCCATCAAGGAAGAATTGATGCTATGACAGTCAGCAAAATTACACAGAAGCCACTTAAAGAGCACTCAGATGTTTAAGGTTATTGTTTCTTAGTTATTTGTATTAATGTATAAATAAAACACAGAACTCTGCAAGCTACAGAAGATACCTTGGCCTCATTCTTCTGGAAAATGTTGTGAAGATGAAGAATCCCCCCCACCCCTATTTGTCTATGGGTATGATTATTTGCAATTCTTCTGGAGAAAGGCTGGATTTGGGATTCACTCAGCCTTCACAATCTCATGTAATGTGCTTGCAATGTGTATTGTGGATATAGGAAAGGTGACAGATTCTTCCTCCTCCTCCTCCTTTCCTTCTTCTGTTTTGGAGTTATGTATGCAAATGCCAAGTGGTACGCATGTAGATCTTCATATGAATATGTATGCAAAGGTTGTGTCGAGTGCAGGAAAGCGTAACATATTACAGTATTGTCTAGACTACTGAGCTAATGCAAGACCTTGCTTACAGAATGCTTGTTTTTATCCACTTGCAAGAAGGTTGAGTTGCCAGGCCATTAGGCTATTTATATAACAAAGATAGATTTATTATTATTATTATTATTATTATTATTATTATTATTATTATTATTATTATTCTTATTATTATTATTATTATTATT
>JANHFJ010002785.1:24069-34834 GCA_032468195.1 Cerberus rynchops
AGTTGCTACCAGTGAGTATAAAACTGCAATAAACTAAAGACAATTACAGTCAGATTCCATGGCTGCACTCACATCTGCTAAATATACTGATATGTCATAGGTGGATAAGATACTTAACCAAGAGGTTGTCAATCAATTTCAAACACTTTTGTTTGAAGTTAACTTTCCATATTGATTTCAATCCAGATACAGTCCAACTTTAGGACAGAAACTGTTATCTGGAGGCATGCTTTTATTTGAGAACAAACAGGGAATACAATTCTGTAATTTCTTTAGGATCATGAAATATTTTTTGATTCCATCAATAATGGTAACTTTTCTATGAATCTCCTGTTATTTGACTGCTTTTTCTGGAATTTGATGTTGAGAATTTATTATAATGTTGCATAGAGTTGTGTCCTGCAATTCCTTAGACTCAATGTTACCCTTAAAAAGTGTCATTAATGTTAAGATTACACCCAGATTTAAATCTACTTTCATCTAATTCACAGAGACAGCAGATGCCCCAAAGTGATGCTTGCATAATGAACTTGGAGGATCAATAAATGGAAGCTCAATCCAGATAATAGAGAGTGATGATCAATCTGCCCTAGAGAAGATTGCATTCAGCAATCCTGGATCCATTAGTGTCACTAAAGACATAGGAAAAATCAGTACTTAAAGAGTCTGTTTAGCAATTTAAAGAAAAATATCAGCAATTAGCCAAAAATTGATCATTTTCATTTAGGTGGATTCAGGTGGATGTGTGATTAAAAATTCTCTGCTAATTTTTCTATTGGACTGCCTTTGATGATGATTCAAAAGCTTCAGAAAGTCCAAAATAGATCTATAATATATTTTATAATCTGGTACCTTCTTTTTCTTTAAATTGTTTTAATATAATCATAATAATTTCCTTGGGAAGAACTCAAATCAGTGGATAAAAATGCAAAGTTCATTCTAAACATCTGGCTATGAGACCAACTATCATAATATATATCCTATGCAATAACTTTAATATTGAAAAAACACAATATCTACCCATCCAAAGTCCTTGTGAAAGACTTAAGAGATGGACAAAATAGGTGCCAAATCAAGTCTAAACATTTGACTATGTGGCCAACACCAATAAATACTTCTGTCCAGTGGTGCAATTCTAGGTATCTGCTAACCCTTACAAATATTCTAGCAATCTCTGGTTATTGCAATGAATTAGATTATAAAGGAAAGTGTTTCTTAATTATGCCTGCACTTTTGGTGTGGCCTCTCAGGGATATGTGTTAGATCCTCATCTTGATTATCTTCAGTCTCAGTTTGATTTTCAGTGCTTCCTCTCCATTGGGATGGTACATTTAATATACCGTATATCTTAATTAATTGAATCTATTTTATTACCTGGATTTTATTTTTATTGGGTCAGAAAA
This sequence comes from Cerberus rynchops, assembly GCA_032468195.1. NCBI lineage: Eukaryota > Metazoa > Chordata > Lepidosauria > Squamata > Homalopsidae > Cerberus > Cerberus rynchops. Next base: position 25,473 of record JANHFJ010002785.1, read on the forward strand.
ATTGGTTCAGTAAGTAAGTAAATAACTTTTGTCTGGTTTTGCTTTTGCATACACAATGAACCCAGCCTTGTAAAACATGGTTTATGACTTGACTTGTGTGCATTGGTTGGTTCTTTCAATAAGCTATGGTTAAGGAAATGTAGATTAGTGACCTGGAAATATGTTGAGGTCAGAAGGCTGCATTTGATCTTGAAGCTATTTTCTGTGTTTCCCCCCAGTTGTAGAGAAACTAGATATGGAGCAGAAGCTGATTGAAGTTTATTTGTCGGCTAAGTGAAAGAGTGGGATGAAGTGATTGGCAGATTTTTTAAAAAATGCTTACTTTTCCTTAAATGTCTGCTTTGATGTAAGAGAAAATTGGATTTAAGAGAGTACTTCCCCCTTGGGGTTTACTAACATCTTCTAATTTAGGGGGCGAGTTGTAAGACTTGATCTTCAAATGCTGAGATTGGTCATTTGCAAAATGGGGTGACCAGCCTCGTCCTTTACAACAGATATTTTGCGATCTGCTTGCTCCAAGGGATGGCACGGCACAACCGTTGGTAACTCCAAAAGGAGCCCCACGCCCCCGAAGGCTTGAGAATCCTGTAGTAATGACAGAGAAAAATCTCAGAATACGAATCCCAGCATTCGACGACACGTCATAGTGCTACATGCTTGTACGTTAGAAGGCTCCACCAGTATTTTTTTTTCCCCCTAGCGGCGTTGGAAACGCGTCCGTTGCACGTGGCGGGCCCGCTCACAAAGCGAGTCCACATAGGTTGCGTGTGTTATTAGGATCATGCGCAGGTGTGGACAGTATTGTACTTAGTGACGGTCTCGTTGCCACCCTCGCTTCTGAGTCTCTGGATCTCTGGCTGGGTTATCACAGTAGGGCTTCTCGCGGTGGTGGGCAAAATAGGCGCCGTACCTTCTGCGCTCTCCTCGCTGTCGAGTTGTTTGAAAAGCCGCTAGCACAGCGGGCGGAACGGCAAATTCTGTTCCCGCCACGTCCCAGCGCCAAGCAAAACAAACCGGTTGCGAAGGCAACCTTTAGGACCGAAAGGGGCCGAGCGGGATTCTTTTGGAGAGGCTAAAGAAGAAGCTCGGATCTCGAACAAATTTGTTTTTGTTTCTAAGCGCTGCGCTGGCCGAGTGAGTTTCGCGCCGAGGTTAGTGGGGTGGGGACCGATTCGTCCCCCCACCCCCTCTCGCCACGGGCCCAAGTAAATCCTGTGAGCGGCCCTGGAGTTTTTGTTTATTGTGTTGGGGTGGAGGAGTTGCTGGTTTACGACTTGGATTTGTGGAGTTAATCAATAGCTAGGCCGTATAACTCTGTTGACTTGCTGCAGGATTACATTCGGGACTCTTATTCTTTTGAACTGGCTGCTCTTCTCTGGTTGCCCAACACAACAGGTAAAAAAGTCTGTAGTGTTGTTCCAAAGGTGCTTTTTCAGGAGGCAACTGGACTTTCTTGGGTTTTTTTTTTTCTTTTGAAGAAGTTTGGCTTCTCATCCAAGAAGCTTCTTCAACTCTGGGAGGATAGTGGGGGATGGAAGGATTTATATACCTTCCTTCCACCCACAAAATTGCAGACTACAGGAACCAGGAGCACTATTCAGGTGACCCTGAGGACACAGATAAACCTGAAAGGGCTTCAAGGACCCTCTAAAAGGATGCAAATTACCAGGAACATAAATCCTTCCATCCCCCACGATCCTGTCATAGCTGAAGATGCTTCTTGGATGAGAAGCCAAGCGTCTTCAAAAGACCAAAACCAAGGAAGTCCAGTTGCCTCCTGAAAAAGCACCTTTGGGACACAACAGGTAGTAACACTTGAGGGATCTCATCTGAGTTCGGAAGCTGAGCAAGATCAACTCTGGTGCGTCCTTTGATGAAATGGAGCAGCACACACTGCTCTCTAGAAGGGTATAACACAGTGGCAAACCACCACTGTTTGACAAGAAAACGGTGCTTTTAGTCCCTACAAGATCAAGCTAGCTTTGAGGGCATCTTTTCTTTTTATCCTCCCTATTTGGATGGAGGATGTTGTCCTTGATGTGCCCAGAACATAGAAGAATAGAGTTGGAAAGGACCTTGAAGGTCTTCGAGCACAGCGCCCTGTTCGAGCAGGAGACACTGTACCATCTCAGTCTGCCCAGCTGGTGGGACTTTCTGGAAGCCCACAAGTTTCTAGTGGCCCCAGGCCTGGAACAGCGCTGAAGGCTGTTCTGTTTACATGCTCAACCTTTTTTCTTTAAATTGCTTCCCAAGCCTGCATAAAAATTGCAGCCTGAATAGGTGCGGGCTTCTTGATTTAAACGGTTCATAGCTAGTTGTCACATTCTCATTTTTGAAAATATATATTTAAGCCTGGGAGATTTGCCTTTGCCGAAGAGATCCATGGTCTCCGGAGGTAAACCATATCCATGCTGTCATAGGCCTTACGTTACAAATGCTGTAAATTCAAATTCAAATTTTTATTGGTCACATACACAGTCATACATAGTATGATATGCAGTGAAATGCTTACGCGACCGCCTGCGACCGTGATTGATAGTAGAGCAGGAGAGTAAGTCTAGACAAAATGGGAGGATAGGATAGGAAATAAGTTAAGGATAGTTGGGAAGGTAGGAATGAGATACAATCGTGGTTCCTGTTATAGTCTTGAGTGTTCTTGTGGTTCTGGTTTAGAGTCAGTATTGCCTGTGGAAAGAAGCTTCTTCTCAGTCTTTCTGTGTTGGCCTTCAGAGAGCGAAAACGCTTTCCTGACCGCATCGTGGCAAACAGTCTACTGTTGGGGTGGCTGGGGTCCTTCACTATCTTCTTAGCTTTAGTCCAGCAACGTTTGTTGTAGATGGAGTGCAGCTCAGGTACACTCCCTGATTTGTATTTAAATTCCACAATTCCAGCCAGATGTTTTTTTGTTTTGTTTTTATATAATTGGAAAAAAAGTTTTGTTATAATTCCAATTGTTTTTTTTTTCTTCCTGGTGTCTTTTAGCTGCACAAACTAGAGACTGTACAGCTCCTAATGTTGCATATTAGTTGCTGTATCAAATGAAAGAGTCCTTTAATATTACTGTATGAAAAATGTTTCAAATAATATTTTTGAAGCAGCTTAAAATATTTTAAAACCTAATTAAAAACTATGTTAAAGCAATCGAAAAATAAACATTAAAAGCAATAAGGAACAAATAATAGTGCTAATCTCTGCCACTCAAATAGGGACAACATCTTGCTGGAAATCTCATGATGCTACACCATCTGTGTATATTGAAGAAGATAGAAACAAATCTGTTTAATTAATGTAGAAATGTCCTTTGGTCTCATGTTTTAGTAAAATGATGTAATTAAACCTGATCCAGGATTAACTCTCATTTTTATATCTGGACTGTTCAAAGACCTCTACTTTTAGTTAAAAATAACCAACTTTGGGAAGTCTCTTGTAGGCTGCACAGTGCATTGCCTGCAAGCATGTAGGTTGAGAAGGTGAAGTCTAATTAGACATTCTAATCCAACTGATTAGAAAGACATGCTTTTAAATTACTGTAATATTCTAAAGGCTAATTAAATCCAATTTACCTTGTTTATGTATGATTTATACTTACCAAGATTACCCTAGGGAACTATTTGATTTCATCTAGAAGAGTTTCATACCTGATTTTATGTCCTTTTGCAATCTTAGAGGACTTTCCTTTAAGCAAAGAAACGATTGTCTTTACATTGTCTAATCTTTATAAATATAAGCCTTAGATAGTAAGATAAATGGCTTGAGGTATCCTGGGAAAAGTATTCATAATAAGTTATAGTACCATGTTAGTAAAGTGGCTACTGATTCCAAAATGACTGTTTAGAAATTGATTTGTTTTTTTAAGTAGGAAGAAGAACTTTTCTGTGGACTAAACCAGCATAATACTGAACTGCAGTTTGAAATCATATTTACAAACATAATAAAACAGCAGTTTCACTCATAATACTGTACAGATTTTTGCAATATTGTATTCATTTCTCTATGCACCTGGGGAGCGTATCCTATAAGGAATATGGAGAATAATGGGAAAGTGTGCATGTAGATATATATCAGTGGGGGAAAAGGAAACGTGCGGCTGCTCATTTAAATTAATGAGACTGTTTGCTAATGGGTCATTGATTTCAAAGTTAATCTCATTTATCTTTCTCTGCATTTTATCCATTATTCCTGTAGCTTTCTAGTTTGAGTCACTGGAGTGTAGTTTGGATAATGACAGCTCGGCTTTTTATCATATTAAAATATGCTTTTCTTCCTTGAACACACAGTTGAAATCCAAGTTTGTGTTAGTAGCAGTGTGGCATGTGTGAATCTGCTTGTTCTTCTTGCCTTAAGAAATTATTTGAAATGAAAAATTTCATTTCCTACTCCCTGGATAGGATTTGTGTAGTTAAAGCTGTATTTTTAATCTTCTATCCAGTCATCATCTTGAATACTGAATGTAACAACATATGGCAGCTTTCTGTCTCTGTGATTCCTGATACATCAGGAATGCTTGAATGGAAACTTGCTTGTTTATGTGCATTGCCATTGTTGGTTTGGGCTGCTTGATTATAGGTGTCAGTTCATCATAAGTCCCTTTGTGGTTGTCTTCTCTTGTCTTTGTACCTTTTGGCCACCCTGCTTTGTACTGATAGAAAATTTGTCATGCAAAGCATATGTCCAGATTGGCATGCCTACATGTGGCATTAACAAAGAATACCTTACAGTTACTTTGGGTTGCCAGCTAAGTCTAAATGTATGCATTGCACCTTTTTTTCAGCATTAGCCTCTGTCTGTTTCTCTACTGTAGGCTGTTTCTCTACTGTAGCTCATCAAGATTGCCTCACAATGTTCTTTTATGCCAGGAATGGAGGGCCTGCAACTTTGCAGATTTAATCTTGAATGAGTCTGCTTTCCTTCCTACCTTCTGTGGTAAGAACAGCCAGGTTTAATCTAAAAGTGTCTATGGGTAAGGCTGTTGCCCAGTGGCTGAATGTCTTGTAGTAAACTTGGCTATAAGCCCGAGAAGGAATTTACAAAGAATTTTTTTTTTAAATCTGATTTGTGTGATGTAATACAGTCTACGATACAAACCACCAATTAGTGCTTTACAACCAGAGGAAAACTACTTTGCTATTTTAAAATTAAGTTTGGGTTACATATGCGTGGAACAACTTCATCTTGTTCAAGGATGATTTAGGCCCAGAATAAAACAATTGCTCGTATTCGGTTTATGTTACAATGGGTTGGTTGTATGTTTGTTGGAAAGGGACATATAAAGAAAGTTTTTCCAATTTCCCTTTGTAGGTTGCTTACTTCATTTTTAAAGTAATTAATTTTAGAAAGAAAAGCACAGAGCAGAAGAAAATAGAATTATTAATAGTTGGGTTTCTGTCCAGGATGGCAAGTAAACCTCTAGATCCTGAGGGAGAAAATGAGGAAGAGACACCTGAGTCAGATGTCAACACACAATATTCTGACAGCAGCTATGTAACTGAAAGCCCAGAAATGTGTGTTGGTGGCGGCGGCGGCGGCGGTCATCCCACTCCTGAAGATGAACATTTAGCATCCATTCACTCAATGAGAAGCCAAGAACTTGATTTTCAGCATCTGGTTACCTGCACATTCTCGGTTTCATTGGCTGTTCCACTTGTTCTTCCAAGTAGGTAAATGGCATTGGAAGTTTTTTTTCTTTTGAACATGTCCTTCGGGGTTTACAGAGTACCACGTAGGAGACTGAGCATAGAACGGATCTTAATGTTCGTCACTATATTTAAATAATTCTATTCTATACCAAGTTGATGTTATAAGTCCCATCAATTGCTTATCTTTGGGGGATGTAAAGATGTGAAAATTGTATCAATTCTGTTTCAGCACACTTTAACTTCACTTAAAACACTGAAATAGATGAGGGCGGTAAAGTAGATATGAATAAATTGTCACATGCTACATTTACTTTTTCGCAATTCCTGATGTCTGGTATGTTAAATATTTGTTTGAATGTGGAAATAAGTGTCCTGCTATATCTAGAGCTATACCTAATGCAGCACATCATAGGGAGCTATTTCTGGAAAAAGTAAGATGGTTATTATGCTGCCTGTTCAGCATCTAATATTGGTACAAATTTCTGTTTGGAAGGATGAATGGAGGCTGGATGTTTATTTAACATCTTTTGGTAATTTTATCTAGTATGGATGGATAAATTTATAAACATTTAATTAAAGCTATAACTAATTATTCTTGTATTTTCTTTACAATATTTGTGATTTTGGAATATAAGCTACGCAGATTAATTCATACATTCAGTTAGGCCAAAGTAAATATGTTAAGGTTATACTTTTGTAGGTAAAATGCCAAGAGATTCTTAATAGAATAAAATAATTCTAACAGCAACAATCTCACTTTCACTCTTCCTATTTTGTTTTCTATTTTATTTATTTATTTTCAGCAAATAAACCTTGGCAGTCCTCTAAACAAGAGATACACACATCTGGATCTAAAGCAAAAGAAGGATTTATTCCAAAAATGCATCGTTTTTATCATATGGAGTATTTTCTTCTACCTGATGATGTTGAACCTCGAAAATTAGATTTGGTACTGTTTGGTCCAGTGGCTAAATTATTTCTGGATACAGACTCTAAGGTTAAAAAAAGATTTATTTATTTTGTTATTACTTAAACAATCATAATACATTCCTGAAGTTTGGAAGTACTGCATTCCAGTTTATATTATATCACCAATCTTGTTAAATATTGGAGAAATTACATCCAGTAGTTGGAAAGCTAAATTAGACCTCTATGTTTTCTTACTTTTTATGCCAGGTGTTCTACTTGATAATTATGAAGAATATGGTAAAGGAGATAGGATTAAAGCTTGACAGAATGTGGTCTATATCAAAGAAAACTGTAAATTAGAAAATCATTCTGAATACTAGAAAGGAGTAAATTCAACAGAAGTTGAACCTTTAGAATGAAGAAATTAAAGTAGATAATTTCCTAGGTTGGATGAATTTGTTAGAGGCTGTCTTATCTTAATCAGAAACGCATGCAGATTCTTCTGGTCTAAACTGTACCCTTTATTACAGTGTACAGTTCATGCCTTGAAAACTTACCAGTGGATTGACTTACTGTGTTATACACACATATTTGCAGTTGAGCTTGGATAACAAAATAGAAGGTTATTGGCAAAGGAGAATTATGATACCATGTTTTGGTGATACATGTAGTTCCTGAGAATTTTAACTTCTTGTTTGCCTGCTCAAGGTTTTTTAAATTCAGTGGTTCTAACTTAAAGTGCTATAAAATATACATGGCATTGTTTTAATAGTTAAACTATTGATTTAAAATATTAGAAAAATAGGATCAGTAGCATATTAATAGATCAGAAGCTTCTGAAATGTATAGAATTGAAATAATCTATTTTATATTTTTCATTACTCTGTTTTCCTTATCATAACTTTTTCCTCCTTTCCTTTCTTTCTTCTGTTGTCATTTTGATAGCCAGGGACTCCAAAAGACAATGAACGAAACAAAATTAAAAAACCATCCACGCTGAATATTTCAGTAAGTGCAAATAAGATTGTAAGGAACGAATGACAAATGATGTATGAAATGTAGGATGGATGACATTCATTTTATTTTTCTGTGCTCAGACATTGTGATATACTAGAAACTGTGGGGTTTCAAGTTGACAGCAGGTATGCTTTGATCCAGTAGTGTTTCAGTCAAAGGTTGGGGTCTTCAGTACTTTTGAAGGATTGTCCTTAGTATGTTCCTGCCTGAACATTAAGATCAGGGAGAATTCCCCCAGTTCTTACATTAAAGGAGATACATCATATAAGGAGCACCCCAACCTTACATCAGCATGGAGCATTTTGTAGCACTAAATGAAGAGCAATGATGGCGCACTGGTTAGAAGGCAGTATAGCAGGCTAATTCTGCCAATAGCCAGAAGTTTGATCCTGACCAGCTCAAGATTGACTCAGCCTTCTATTCTTCCGAGGTCGATAAAATGAGGACCCAGATTGTTGGGGGCAAGATACTAACACTGTAAACTGCTCAGAGAAGGCTGTAAAGTACTGAAGCGGTATATAAGTTTAAGTGCTATTGCTATTGCTATCTGACTTTTTATTTTTGCGTTTGGGGATGTTAACTACAGCTTTTGATTTTATTTTTTAAAAAAACCCTGCATGACTGTACAAGTAGTCCTCAACTTAGAACAGTTCATTAAGTGACCATTCAAAGTTACAATGGCACTGAAAAAAGTGGCCACCATTTTTCACACTTATGACTTTTGCAGCATCCCCATTGTCATGTGATCGAAATTCAGATGCTTGGCAACTGGCATATATTTATGATGGTTGCAGTGCCTAGGGTCACGTGATCACTTTTTGCAACCTTCTGATGAGCAAACTCAATGGGAAAGCTAATTCACTTAACAACCATGACACTAATTTAAACAGCTGCAGTGATTCACTTAAGAATAATACGTCATAAAAGGTGAAAAAACTCAATTATCTGTCTTGTTTAGCAATGTAAATTTTGGGCTTCATTGTGGTCATAAGTTGAGGACTACCTGTATACCAGATGAAAGAGATTTCTTTATAATGTCCAGCTTATATTTCATTTTGTGGGAGAGGACTACTGTTCAGTGAAGAGAGAACATCATTTGAACATGCAAGTCTCAGATTCAACCCTGAGCTTCTACAACTAAAAAGAATTTCCTAGTACTATACAGGAGAGCTACTGACAGCCAGAATAGGTAGTAACAGCCTGATGTGCTAATATGCTGGCCTGCTATAAGATGTTTCTCTGTCTATATTGAGTTTACTTACACTGTTAGAGATATCTGCCTAAATTTAAAAGTTTGATCACACTGAATGTATTTGGATTGAGCCTAAAAGGTTTCAGCAATTATTACTTTTAATAAGATTCTTTATACATGTGTGTCATAATTTTATGATTTTCAGCTGATGGCTAGAGGGGAGAAAACATATGTTTAATCATTCACTGATTTGTCTCTCTAGTGCTTTAAAAATGTATTATTTAATTGTGACCTGTAAAATAGTGTAAATAATATATTATTTCAATATTATTACTATTATTATTTTTTAAATAGGTAGTGAAACCATGGCTTGAAAATGACCAGATATGGATTTCATGGAACCACAGCATTGAAATTAATGTTACCAATGATTTTCTAATAAAGCTAAGAGAACACAACATAAAATTAAGGTTATGGGATATCAAGGAAAAGGTTTGTTCAAAAGCCAGATTTTGTAAACTAAAACTACCATTACCAGATCAAGGAGAATTTGAATGTAAGTATATTTAAGACATCACTACTCTTGAGTCAATCTCTGGTCATACAAT
>JANHFJ010002785.1:50115-64979 GCA_032468195.1 Cerberus rynchops
CTATCTATCTATCTATCTATCTATCTATCTATCTATCTATCTATCTATCTATCTATCTATCTATCTATCATCTATATGTATCTATATATATATCTATATATCTATATCTTTCTATCTAATTTTTGAGTTATTTGGATATTTTGAATAGCAATATTTAGTAGTGGTTATTTCTCCATTTTGTATATTAGGAATCCAAATCATTTTTGTTAAGAATGGGGGAATTCATAAATCTGAATGAATCTTAGGTACAAGCTCAATAAGGTTTTATTTTACACAGTTTGCAATTGTATCCATTGCTTTTTGAAAGCAAATACAAGCACCAAAGGGACCTGATGAATTTCAGAATTCAGATGTGGGTTGGAGGGTGGGTGTATAGGAAGCCCATAATTCTTTCCTTCCCTCTCCATAGCTTCAGTCTAAATTGACACCCTTCAGGGAGTTGGGATCATCTGCCAGGATAACCAGCCATTTGGAAGGAACAAGAGTCCTGTAAAGCTGTACTATTCTCTATTATACCTTGGATGAACACTTTTGTGTTGCAGTTAAAGTTCTATTAATTAGGGAAACTCTTTTATTTTACTGTTAGTCATCTTCTATAATGTTTATAGAATCTTTTGATATTGAGTTTGTACTTTTACAGCACATAACATTTCTCTGCTATTCTCAAAAACAAAATCCCAGAAGCGTGTGGATGTGAATTTAAAGTTACTTGTAATGCAAGGCGGGAGTGGGGAGGGGAACAGTGGCTCAGTGGTTAAAGACACTGAGCTTGTGATAGCCCAGGTTTGAGACCTGAATGCTGCATAACAGGATGAGCTGCCATTATTTGCTTCAGCTCCTGCTAATTTAGTAGTTCCAAAGTATGCAAATGTGATAAATAGGTATTCTCTGTGTTTGGGCATATAGTCTTGCTGGCCATATGACCATAGGAGTGTCTTCGAACAACATTGGCTCCCTTGGCTAAGTCAGGTATTCTCTGTGTTTGGGACCTATTTCTTTACCTTTACTTGTACAGGTAGTCTTCAACTTACAACCACAACTTTGTTAAGTGAGATTAGCCTTATGTTATGACCTTTCTTGCCACAGTTAAATGAATCATTGCAGTCGTTAAGGATATAGTTATTAAGTGAATCTGGCTTCCCCATTGGCTTTGCTTGTCAGAAAAAGGGATCAAAAAGGGATCACATCCCAGGACACAGCAACGGTCAAAAATACGAACCAGTTGCCAAGCATCTGAATTTTGATCACATTATCATGGGGATGCTGCAAAGATCGTAACTCTGAAAAACGGTCATAAAACACGTTTTCCAGTGCCATTGTAATTTTGAATGTTCACTAAATGAACTGTTGTAAGTTGAGGACTGCCTGTAACTTATTCTGTGATATTCAGCCGTCAGAGTTGACTATAGTGTTTGTAAAAAAAAAAAAAATTTTTTTTTAAATATTTGAAGTGTATGATACAATACTTGACATTCAGGTCTTTGCCCTACTTTTGTCAAAGTCAAAGTTTATTTGTCACATACACAGTCATACATGGTACGATGCAGTAAAATGCGTATTTTGCAAGAATTAATCATGATAGCTCAGTCCAGAGGAGGATAAATGTATCTTTAATATGCATCACCCTCAAAGCCAAAGGCAATCAGTTAGACCAGCTTTTGCTACACTGATACAATAGAGTTTGACAATACAAGACTGAATTAAGTCACAATGGCAAAAGCTAGCTTTCTTCTACTTTGAGTATGATGTTATTGTGCAAGGCCAGGAAATATTGTCATGATCCTCAGTGCTGAAATAGTTACTTAACTGGGGTATTGTCAGCTCTTCAAAGTAGCCCAAACTGGGAAACTAATGCATGCTAGTACAGTACTACTTTTATTACAAGGGTACAGTAAAAGAACCTGGTGAGTCTGAATGTACCTCTCCACTCCCTCCCTGTATCTTCATGAGAACTAGGGAAGATCAAGACTCAAGATGCTTTCTCAAAATTACATTTATGCACAAGACTCACGTTTCTTTTGTCTGACCCTTGCCTTGGTTACAGGTCTTCCTCCTGTTCCTCCAGGTAATTTCTATGCCTATTACACATATCTACGTATTTAAAAAACAACAGAACGTCTCACAATATGCTGTATATAGTTTAACAGGACACAACATTGAGAACTAACTATACTTGAATGTATTAAAATGGCAAATGCCCTCCCTGTTTTCATTCATACCAAAGGGAATGCTTTTTTTATCCCAAAGCTTCATATTATACCTGCTTTTTGATGTACACCTTTTGTTTTATACTCAAATTTATATTTATTTATAGTATCAAAATGAATCAGCCTTATCGGAAGTGCATAGATAGGGGTAGTATATTTGCTATATTTGTATAGTTAAAATATATTTCATTCCAACATAGCATTAGTGTAGTTAGACGAAAGAAAGTGGCATTGAGGGTTTTACTTATAGTCTCACCTTTATTTCTGCAGTATGTTAAATATGCTGAGTTTGGCAGTAACTACAGTAGATGTTAATTATTGCAGCAATCCTTTGCAAGCAGATTTGCAGGTGAATGGCATGTCTGAAGCAGCTGGAAGAGTTCCTAATTCTAAATTGGCTTGAGTTTCCCCAGCTCAGCATCCAATAATATTTTTTATTGCATAGACTCATCTCAAATGAAGAGAAATGCATACTTCAGACGAGTAAACCATTGTTGGTGCAGTTTTTCCCTCCGTTGTGCTCTTTAAAAATACTGTGATTTAGTCTGCTGGGATTTGCTTTTTCAGGAATGCCATTTGTGTCTTGTTGCTTTTACACAGTGTTTAGTGGAAACATTGTAGAAAACTGATGTGCAGAACAGAGTTTTACTTATTTTACAGGCTTTGTACCTGTGTTTTAAAAGTCAAATTCAACCGAAGAAATGAAGGATTTATTAGTTAATATAGTCCAATTTCCTATCTTACAGGGTGCATGAAACGCAACATGGGAGATTACAGATATTCTATAATTCACACTTGTCTTTTCACAAACGGCTGTATATAGATCTTGAAGCTATCCTGCTTCACATCCGTCTCTGCAAGCCACTGTCAAGCATCATGAAGCAGCCTTTGTTATACCTCAGGGATATGGTTCCTCAGCAGTGCTTTGAAGCTCTTTCCAGGTTACAGATTTGTTAGATTTCGGCATACGAGTTAAGGGGTTTTAGAAGTTGAATATGGTAAGGGTTTATCTTGGGGCAGGGTGGGAGTCTGGCAGGGTTCGGATTTTATGGCCTCCATGGGTCTGTCCCAGGTAGTCTCAGCCTGACCCGGGTGAATATACAGTGGATCTTGTTTTATCTCGGAATGATCGTTCAGTGGCTCTAAACACAAAATCTGATCACTTCCCGGTCCAGGTAAGATTTTTTACTACCTGGAATCTTGTATACTAAAATTGATTAGGGCACCAACTACTCAGTGCTACACCTGAAAAGGAATCAGAGTACTGCAAACAATTTGACATGTTCAAAAGTAAGTAATGGACAATATTCTATTTAATAAATAATGTCAACTTTCCATAACTCAACTGGTGAAGTTCTAAGTTTACCTGCAAAGACATCAGCTTGAGGAAGTTAATAGACTTAGTAGTTAATCTTTTATCATATATTGGTTTCATATCCATTGTCAGTTTGATTGGTTTCGCTGTTTTGATTGTCCAACGTAAACTGTTGCTATGTGATTTATTTATTAAAAGGGATGCAATCTGCTTTTCAATAGTACAGTTAAGCCGAAAAATTTAAAATAGTAGTAAAGTTAAAATCTAATAGCTTATTTAAATTACAACACTAATCTTCAGTTGTTCATTTTCTTTCTCTACGCTGTAGACTTGATTACATTTGCCACAGTAAGAAGTTAAGCGAAGTGGTCCATTACAGTCTCTTGCCTTCAGCAGAAATGATTACAGTGTTGAGTCAGGAATTTGGGGTTCCCTTGACTAAAGCTGACATATATGTAAAGGAGCCCCCGGAGATCTTGGAAACATTCGATAAAATGCAAAAGGCTTCAAGCATGAGACAGTATGGGTGTTCTCATTTGGATATCTACAATAAGAACTATATACTGAGAAAAAAGGAACAAGAAAGTCAGGCACCACGTAACTATATCCAGGTGGGTGAAGTGCAACAGTGAAAACTGCCTTGCAGAAAGAATTGGCAACCTGTACAGATTTTATTAAGGTGAAGTTTTTAGCGATGCTGGGTGGGGCTGGTCACCAGATGCCACCTTCAGTTATGCAGATTCTACCCTCTTTTAAAAAAAGCAAAAACCATATAGCTGCACATACAGGTAGTTCTCAATTTACAACCATTCGTTTAATGACCTTCTGACGTTGGAGTGATGCTGAAAATAAGTGACTTACAATCGGTCTTCACTCAGCTGTTGCAATGTGCCTGGTGGTCATGTGATTAAAATTTGGATGCTTGGCAACTGGCATGTATTCATGATTACAGCATCCTAGTGAACACCATTTTTGACCTTCCCAGGAAATGTCTGACAAGCTAAATCAGTGAGGAAACCAGATTCTCTTGATGTCCTCAGAAAAAAAAAAGATAGTAAAATTGGGAATTGCTCACTCAGGCATTGCATCTCTTAATGACAGAAGTTCCAGTCTCAACTGTGAGTGTAAATTGAGTGCTACTACTTGTAGCACTGCTCCGTCAGCATGCAGATTAGAGCCCATGAGAAAGTAATGTATCTGTTAACACGGCAATCTGATAAAAAGTACAAGCTGTACACAATCTTAATGGATTCTGGAATAAGTTTGTGAATGATTTATGTATCCAGTGACTCTTATTGTTGTGAGCTAAATCTAGTGCAGCCATCAACCACATCGTCCTATTTGGTCAGACATTTATTCAGAGGGCTATTTTTGTGGTACAGGTAGTCTCTGATGTACAACAGTTCATGTAGTGACATTCAAAGTTACAACAGCAATGAAAAAGTGAGTTGTGACCATTTTTCACACTTACGACCACTGCAATATCCCCACGGTCACAAGATCAATATTTGAACGCTCGGCAACTGACTCATATTTATGACTGTTGCAGAGGCCCAGGGTCATGTGAACACCTCTTGACTTTCTGACAAGCGAAGTCAAAGAGGAAGTCAGATTCACTTAACAATCATCTTACTAACTTAAGAACTGCAGTGATTTACTTAACAACAATGGCAGGAAAGGTCATAAAATGGAACAAATTTCACTTAGCAACATAAATTTTGCCCTTAATTGTGGTTGTAAGTTGAGGGCTACTTGTAATTGAAGGGTAAGCTACTAGTATTTTTGTTTGTATGGAAGCAATTATGTTAAAACAGTATTTTCTCAGAAAACAAATCTGAGCATTTGTGTTTAGCATAATTATGCTAGGCCTGACGATTCATAAAATGCCAGGTTAAAGAGAGAAGTACTTTCCATCACTTAGGAACACATAGTTGTCTTATAAGGCAGCAGCCTCCAACCTTTCCACCTTGGCCTGTTGTAAGGAGCATGTGAAAGGCAGGTGCCTTCTCACGCGACCCCTGCTTGCCCATCGCTTGCTTGGCCAGGTTTCATATAGGCTGTGGGCCAGTAGTGGGCTGCGCCCCAGGGGTTGGGGACCTGTTGTAAAGTACTATCCAATTATTGCAAATGTTTGAAGAATTGCTTTTAGGACTGTTTGTGACTTTTTTTAACTTAGCCATTTACTTCTAACACGATATAATTAATTTTTTATGAGAGATACAATTGAATAGTGCTATCTTAACTAAAAGTGTTTGGTCACAGCAGCCAACAACTTTCATTCACAAACAGAATTGGGCTTCTACTTTTCAGTTACCTGCAGAATATTGCCTTTAGGAAGTCCTTTTTCAGAAAGTTGGCAGAGAGGACAAGCTTAATTTTAATTTATTGTTCTAATGCTTAATTAAAATACGGGCTTTGTATTTGCTAGCCTAATTACTGACATTTTCCAGAGTAGTTAATTTATTGGTGTGTGTGTGTGTGTGTGTGTGTAGGAAGGTAAGGAATGCATTCAAAGCTAGTATAATTTTACCTGTTTATGTCTTTCAGACCAATATTGAATATGTGAACTTCCTCAATGAGATACTTGAAAGAGAAATCCCAAGAACTATCAGAGCTTTCCCTTTTGGTGAAAATGCTATCTTTAACTATAGTTCTCAGACTTTAAATTCAGCAGAAATTGCAAAGAAGCTACTTCGACAAGAAATGGCAAAGGCAAGGAAACAAGATTTGTCTTTTATTTATTTATTTTAATATTTTTTCCAAGAAATCTATGGGGAAAAGTCCAATAGTCTAGGCATGTTATTCCAGGATGGATAAAATTCCAAACTGGAGAGCAGAGAGCTGGATAGTGATGTGCCTTTAGTGGTCCTTAAAATTTGGGCTACTTCAGTGAGGAGAGAGAAGAGAAAGTGACTTGAGAAATGATGCAAAGAATAGTAGTTTTCTGGGTACGAGATAAAAATAAAACTACCCACATTCATCCATTACATGACTAATACTTGAAAATGGAAGAGTTAAGATTTGTTAAGTTTTTGAATTTACTTCAGTGAATCAGAGTCAGACAAAGGCATCCAAATGTGATATTCTCCAGATATGTTGGAAATAGTACTATATTTTAGATGTTTGGACCTTGTTGGTTGAGAAGCATGACAATTTCAGTATGAATGACAGCAAGTTGGAGAAGTATGTTCTCTACATTGATCTATGATGAATTCCAGTAGAGTTCAGGGTAGGGATAATTATATAAATATAATTATATATATTCTTTTTTTTAGATGCCAGGAAAAAGATTTGCTTACAATGAATATCTGTCAGGTATGTTTGACCCAGTGGACGAAGACAGCATATTAAAACAACGCATTCAACAATCAAAGAAATTGTGGTTGTATCCTGGAGGGTTTGCAAATCCTGGATTTAAGAGCAGCGCAGACGCCAACAAACATCCCCGTAGGCCTGATGAGGCACGAGTGATTGAATTAAGAGAGGTAAATTTTGGATACCTATTGACTTGTCATATTTATCTTCTACTAGGAACAGCATGCTTCATTGCTCCTGTCAAGCTTAAAAGGACATTTTGGACTGGGCCTTTTCCACTGTGAGGATAATTTAAGAATTGATATTTGTTCCAGGCCAGATTAATTGCAGCCTAAATGCAGACTTGAAACTCACTCCAATGTTGCTGGTAGATGATCAACAGCATGTACTCATCAGGTTATGCTTGATTTGGACTGATACTATTGCTAAATTTAGTGTAGCATTTTAACATTTAGAGTCCAATGCTCATTTAGTAAGACTCTCTTTGTTTCCCTTGTGAACAGATTGCATCTTTTAAAAAGTTATGTTGTTCTTCTGAATGGTGGTGTAGAAAGGTGATAGACTAAAATTATTTTTAAAAGTACCGGCTAATGATTTTTAACCATGAGAGCCGTATAATGTTTTGAAAAGCTATACTTTACAGTACATCTGAATTCTGTTTCACTTCAGTCACTTATTTAAGTACAGAGATAAAGATGAAGGAGTGATATGCTGCTTCAATGAGCAAATTGGTAGCTGGTTTTTTATTTAATTTCAGATTCTTCTGCAGATAGCAAGTAATACCTACAGAAATATTAAGGTTTAGACAAATACTTTATTGTTTTTCCTAGGAAGAAGACTCAACGAATTCAATATTTATTTCTGGGTGAACACAATGTGTGGGTATACCTGGGTTTATGCTGTTAAACATAATAGCAGTAATGAGACATCTCCATAATCTAATTGGTATTTCATTGCATGTATATGATTATAACTGCTTAGGACCAGAGGCTGGTGTCTGAATCTGTTCATGAAAGATATGGAAGAATATGAAAGATCCTTAAATTGAGGAGAGTTAGATTATGGGCAGCCATATACATTTGTTAAATAATAAATAAATATTTTCTCCTTTTTTCTAACATGGATTTTTGTTTCACTTGGATCACGCTATTTTACAGTGGCCATGGCACTTACTAGCAATTGCTAGTGCATTTTTTCCCATCCCTTATTCCAGATAAAAGCCATTCACTTTATTCAAAACTTCATTTTCTAGAGAACAAGGAGTTCACTATTCACCATAGATTTTCTAAAACTTCCTGAAAATAAACATTTTGATTTGCATCAGGGTAATAGTCATTTCAAGGTTCTTCAACAATAGTATACAGAAATCAGTTATTCTAATCAGTTATTTATCTTGTCCAAAGCATATTTTGGCTTATATAAATTTGATAGGGTACATGTGTATTAAAATGGGCAGTTGTAAACAGTGATAAAAAGAACTGATGATAATTGAGAAGTGGTCCGAAAGGTTTTGAATAGTACAGTTTAAATAGATGTAAATAGTTTTGAACAAGCTTTTTGAACATCCTTATTTCAGATTAAAAATTTCCAGTTTCTGCTTCAAATCAACCTGTGGCAAAGATATCACCAAAAACTAAAAGAAATATGATTTTTAATTTAAGATGACTGCCCCACAGGAGTAAACAGAATATCTGTATAAGTGTGTCTGTGTACAGACAACACACACACACACACACACTCTCTCTCACACACACACACACCTATATATGCACACCAATGCATGCATACATAAAATACAATACAAAACAAAATATAGCATGGTTAAGGCATCAGGCTAAATGCTAGGAGATTGGGAGTTGTAGTCCCACCTAGTACAAAGCCAGCTGGGTGACCTTGGGCCAGTCACTCCCTTTCAGCCCTAGGTAGGAGGCAAGGAAAAATAACTTCTGAACACCCCCACCCCCACAGGGGAAAATGGTTAATAATTTTAAGCTGCTTCAAATAACCAATCAGCCTCTTCTGAACTTGAAAGACTTGCCATTACTGGTACATTTTGCAGGTAAAAAAGTGATTGTCATATAAGATAATAGTAACGAATAGGCGATAAACACATTTTATGGGATAAATAGGGTAAATTTATATTGCTGTACATGTTTTAGGACATTTATAGGACTTTTAATTCAGTTTAATAAAAGGCAGCTGGGCAACTTTGGACCAGTCACTCTTTCTCAACCCTAAATTACCTCACAGGGTGCTTCTTGTGGGGAAGCCTTCCAACAGGACATGGAAGGAGTATTAGGTATGTTCACCCCCTCGAGTTATTTGTAGAAATAATAAATATGGGATGTAAATAAAAAAGATACATTTGTTGTTTCATTCCTTCATTTAGAAATGGCAGGAGAATTTTTTCAATACTAACTTTATGAAGCCAGTTCTGGATCGGGATAGATGGAGATGGAACAAACGGGATGCTGATTTTGAGCTTTACAGAAAGCCTATAGTCCAAAATCCGGCTCCTGACACTTCTGGAGAAGGTAGGCACTTGATTCCATTCCAGGGCAGTTCTAGATACTTAAACAGTTATACCTCCCTACAGATCCAAATCAGGTATGTGGTTACAGAGGATATTTACTGGTTAGTTTTGACTGACGTTAATTATATTAATCTGAGTTCAGTGAATAATCAACACTGAGCATCACCAAAGAAACTTACCTAGGCATAGATAAGTTTCTGAAAAGGGTAGCTTTTGCTCAGTATAGTCTTTGACTTACAACAGTTCATTTAGTGACTGTTCGAAATTGCAACGACACTGAAGAATGTGACCTTTGACCGTTTTTCAGTTACTACCTTTCCAGGGTTTATTAAGTTTCTTATCTAATTTAAGGAGAGTACAGTATATGGTTTGTTCACTAAAATAGGGGCGGAATATGGGTCTAAATGTGAATACACTTACATTTAATATATTATGTAGCCTTGCTGCTACTAATTTCTAGATTTTTATAGTATCCCACATTTATTCTAGATCGAATTCCAGAATTAAGCCACAAATTCTATTAAAAGTTAATTGGAATTGAATGAGGTAACAGAATTGTTATTCAGATGTAAGAATCTGATTGATATGCTTCTTACAATGTCTTTTCTGTGTCATTGTTCAACTGGTGCATCTGAACAAAAGAGCCTACGATACGAGCGTCTTTCAATACTGCACTGAAAGTTCATCGGTGCTGCCCAGCAACAGAGCTTATTTCTAGTGGACCCAAAGCCAGCTGCCAAATCGCTCGCCTTCAGGGTCTCCTGAAAGATAAGCCAGTCAAGTCATCTCTAAAGATTCAGGTACATCTTAGTCCTGGTTTTTGCAGTTTTATAATTTTAATCTGCATAATTTTAATATTTTAAATAACTTTTCTATTTATTTTTTTATAATCTGTAACCTGCCCAGAGTTGTTTTACAGGGGAGATGGACGGCATAAAAAAGTTAATAAATAAAATTAATGAAAAATTACAAATCTTTTATAAGCTGCTGTTTATACTGTATTTGTGTCTCATTTTGGATAACACATGGATTTCATGTGTTTTACAAAATATTTTTGTTTCTATCAATACCAATGAGAATGCTCAAAATTCTAATTCAAAATATTTTTATCATCACTGCCTGCTGAAATAGTCCAAAGATGTTACAGATATATATTTTTATGGCTATAATCTTCTAACATATTTAATTTTTTGCTGAAGCTCTTGAAAAAGTAAATTAAACATTCTTGTAAATCCCAATCTTTCTCATTTTAGTCTTTTCCAGTTCTGGGAGTTTTAGATAACATGGAAGAGAGCAGTCCCTGTAAAGGATTTGTTCCTGGTGCTGACATTCACCGAAGTTTGATGTCAAGCCACAATATTCCATGCTATGACAGGGCACACAATGTATTTAAAACTCAGAAAGGAGCAGATTTCAGGTGTGTTGCCCAACAGATCACTAAATGACAAAAAAAAAATTCTTTAAACGTATTTACTGAATGTGTATTATCTTGAATAGAGTTACAGATAGAAAGGATTTAGTCAAAGGATCACTACAACAAAAGAGAATAAATTTAAAGCTGGTTCCTCTATAACCCATTTAGTATCTAACCCTAGGCAAAATGTGCTGGTCAAAGTCCACATAATCTATTCAGATCAGGCTCCCAAGGCCAGGCTTCTTTGATGACCCTGAATCTGATTATTTCCTAGTATGATTTGATTGCTTATTTGTACCCTATGACTATCATTAAGTGTTGTATTTTACGATTCCTGACGTGTACCGTTTCCTTTTATGTGCAGAGAGAATATGCCCCAAAGATAAATTCTTTGTGTGTCTAATCACACCTGGCCAATAAAGAATTTTCTATTCTATTCTATTCTGTGCTGTGCTATACTATTCCTATTCTTGAATATTCCATATCCTGCAGTGATGAAGCAGGCTTTTCTTTATTCTTTTTCTTTTGAAATATACATGCACATCCGATACACCCCTTTTTATTCTAAATCATTATATCTGGAGATTCTCAGTCATCCAGGTTATGGTTGTCCCAAAGGTGTTTTTTTCAAGAGGCAACTGGACTTTCTTGTTTTTCTTTGAAGATATTTTGCTTCTCATCCAAGAGGCTTCTTCAGCTCTGACTGGATGGTGGGGAATGGAAGGATTTAAAATCAGGCAGCTGGTCATTAGCATTCTTTTAGCGGGTCATTAAGGCCACCTGGAGGCTTATCTATGTTCCACACCCATTTGCACTACTCAGGTGACCTGATGGCACAGATAAACCTTCAGGTGGCTTTAATGATTCGCTAAAAGCAAATGACCAGCTGTCTGCAAGGAGTATAAATCTTTCATTCCACACCATCCAGTCAGAGTTGAAGAAGCTTCTTGGATGAGAAGCAAAACGTCTTCAAAGAAAAATCAGAAAGTCCAGTTGCCTCTTGAAAAAGGGATTAAATCACTGTATTTGTGACTGCGAAAATAAGAGTTTTCTTTATGGACTTTTTGCTGAAAATGAAAAAGAAAACTTGTGATTTATGGGTTTGATGATTAGAAAGGAAAGAATATGGACAAAGGAAACCATTATGTAATCTTAGAGGATAAAATATAAATGAATTTACACCATTCAAGCCAACACTTCATTTTGATTTTACTCCATCCAAACTTGAATATTTAGCATTTCGATATACATTTCTTCTTGTCTAACTGTTGGGTGCTTTTTTCCCAGACTAATTTGTCTGAATCATTCATATCATTACAAGAGGTATCCCCCACAGGATTCATGTTTAAAGAAACATGTCTCAGCAACGGATGAAACAGAGGATGCAGGTAATGTGGGAATGATCATTGTAGATAGTATACATGCAAAAGAGTTGGCCAAAGGTGCTGTACCCTAGAAACAAACTGGCAATATTTTATTTACAGGTAGTTCTTGAGCTATGATGGTAATTGGGACAGGAATTTCTGTCATTAAGTGATGTACCCACTAAATGCAACATCTCGTGACCATAACACTAGCAATCCAGATAGTCCCTATTGCAATTATTGTGTGGACTGTGCTTTGTTAAATGTTAAACCTCATTTGATCATAACTTGTGAGTTACTGTTGGTTTCAACAAGCAAAGTCAATAGAGAAGCCAGCCAGCAGAAAATCACAAGTCCCAAAAGGCTTGCAAGCAGGTTGGTGGACAAGTAAGTGACTATGTAATGCTGCGTGAATATGGCTGGGCTGGAGTTTGCTGCTGCCACTGCTGCCAGGTGGGAAACGTGGCTGCTGCAGGGTTCAGTAGTCTACCCAGAGACAGAGAGACAAGAGAGAGAGAAACAGAGAAGGAGGGAGGGAAGAAAGGAATGAATATGTGCATGCATGGACCATGCACACAAACACAGTGTGTGTATGTATTCATTCCAAAAATTTTCCATGACGAAAAACATTGGGAATCCCTATTTTAGTATTGTACAGCAGCCAACTTAAAAACATCGCCTCATATCTGACCACAGATTGTACTTTTTAATGCCAAGGATGGAGGAAGGAATGGATAGATGATAGATAGATGATAGTTTACCATCAATAGAAGCAGGTTTTTGTAATTTATTAATTTATTGTATTTTATAAAATTGCACTGTAAAATATGAAATCGTATATATTATTAGTCATGCAATTTTGCCTCAGGTCTAAGAATATACCTGAGGATCCAGTTGGAATACATTCAGTTACTTTGTTCTCTGGCTCCAGTAATATTTTTCAGCTTTCAGAAAGTTCTATTTAGGGGGTGTGAACAAATATAAGTTCTTTTTTCCAGCACCTGATCTGCCACTTTTTTAATGCTGTCATCCAGGTTCTCAGGAGAATCTAGAGATAATGGAAACAGAAGCAATTCATCTGAATGAGAAACAAGACAAGCTGCTGAGCAGCTAGCAACAAGTGCATACAGGTAATCCTCAACGTAGGACCACAATTGAGCCCAACTTATGTTGTTAAAGTGAAACATTTGTTAAGCAAGTCTTGCCCCATTATCACTTTTCTTGCCACATTTGTTAAGTGAATCACTGTATTTGTTAAATTAGTAACACAGATGTTAAATGAATCTGGTTTCCCCATTGACTTTGCATGTTAGAAGGTTGCAAAAGCTAATCATATGACCCCAGGACACTGCAGTTGTTATAAATAGTAGTTAGTTGCCATGCGTCCAAATATAAATCATGTGACCATGGGAACGCATGCTGCAATGGTCATAAGTGTGAAAAATGGTCATGTTTTCGGTGCTGTTGTAACTTCGAACGGTCACTAAGAACTGTTGTAAGTTGAGGACTATCTGTATTCTTCATTAAGGGAAAGAAAGAAAAACCTGCTTTGCCCCACATCTTTAAAATACATTAAAAGCATGTTTTAGAAAGGGTGGCAGTAATACTGAATCACCTTTAGCACGAACAAGTATTTACTATTCTGTTGACATCTCAGAGAGGTGACAATTATTTTATTGATTTATTTGACCAATTTAGATGAGTACACAACTCTGGGAAGTTTACAAGTTAAAAACACACAAACTCTCAAAAAACAACCCCCCAAAACCTCCAACTTAAAATAATAACAAAAAGCTTTAAAAGCATTGAAACGATAAGAACTGTTAAACCGTGATCTGTATCATAAACACAAAGATTTGTCACAGTTATCTTCCATCAATTATTGTAAGTGCAAGCTGTTGCTATATAATACAGTTGCTAAACAAAGAATATCCATATAACCTTTTAGCAGGTTCCACACAGACTACTGCAGAGTCCCCAGGAGAGATGGTAAGCCATATTTAAGGGCCCTCCCGAAAGGCCAAGAAAAGAGCTAATCTAACTTCTGGGGAGAAAATGTTTCAGCGAGTGGGTGCATGGCAGAAAAGCCTCTCCTGCTGGGTTCCATCAGATGACATTCCTTAGTGGATAGGGCCCAATAACTTGCTCCTGGCTGCTAGACTTGATGGGATGGGTAGATGCAATTGGGGAAAGGCAGTGCCTCAAATATCCCAGCCCTACGCCGTTAGAGGTCATTATCAATGCCTTGAATTGAACCTGGAAGCTTACTGGTAAACAAGGCAGCTTGGAGAGCAAAGATGTAACATGCTCTGATTTAGGTGCCCACACTACTGTTTTTTGCACAAGCCGAACCTTCTGGGTGCTCTTCAAGGGCAACCCCATATACAGGAGGTTTCAGCAACCCATGTAAGAGCTGACCATATGAACGATGTAAGTAGAGCTTCCCAGTGAAGAATGGGGTCAATTGGTACACAATCTGAAGTTGCCCAAAGGATCTCCTAGGACTGCTAACTTCTCATTAAGCAGGAGTTGTGAGTCCAAATGAACCCCCAAATTGTGCACAGGGTCTTTGTGGGGCAGTGCCACCCATCTAGAACCAAAGACAGTAAGTTCCCAAATCCCGATGATCCTAAAATCTAAAATCACATGATTTGGCACATCTTGTCAGTACCTGGCCAACCTAGGCTCAGAAGATGACTAAGGTAAGATCTGGTTA
>JANHFJ010002785.1:111599-123195 GCA_032468195.1 Cerberus rynchops
TTTCTTCACGTGATCTACTCACACGATCTTTACAATCGACCGGTAGATCACCATCAACCTACTGGGCACTCCTGATGTTAAGTGTATGAGGACAAGATTAACTCAACACTAATATGCAGATTGCTTTTAATAGGTAAAATGTATTGACAAGCAATTATTTTAAGAGGAAGGATTGAGTCCAGTCCACCAAGCAGCCAACTGTGAAGATTTCAGAGGGTTTCTATTTGTTTTAAAATATAAATTAAGGCTTTGATGTATGCAGCTCTGGTCTGCTAGATTACAGACGGGAACTCTAAGATCCAATTTAGTTGTACATTTGTACCTTATCCACCAGGAAAGCTACAGAAAGCTTTCTTGCTTAATAATGGTTCTCCCTTATAATAAAACAATATAAATTATGTGGCACATACCACAAGGAGATCATTAAATAAAAATATTTCTCGCTGGTGTAACCCAAGCTTCTGAGGTTTATTTGGATCTGGAACTTCAAAAAGCCTACAGTAACAAACAAGTCGCCGATGTGGGAGAGACAGAACCTATAAATCAGAAACAGAAATGCAACATATTATAACCGATTTCTCTGAAATTTATAAGGCTGTTCCTTACAAATAATACATGAAATTTATTTTTTCCCTTTCTTGAACTGAATTTTACATGGAAAGTACTAATCAATTCCATTTGTATAACATAAATATCTTAGTAATTCAGCTTTTCCTATGTACTAACTAGAATACTATACCAAATCAAGTACATAATATTCAAGTTTATAAATGATGGATTTCTAAAATTATGGTGAGATCTAAATATGAAAGCAAACACTTACACAACCAAGCCCATGATGTAGCGATCCAATCTATGGTAAAAGACACAAAAATATAACAAAACTTCAGAAGAACACAATATTGTACCTTATCAAGCAAATATTTCAGTTTTATTATGATTAAATGTATATAAAATAAACATTTATATAATAGTAATTGTAGAGATTGTACAAATCATCACCAAAAGACGGTTAGAAATATGAGATAATTGAAAACTTGAATTACAAAACTTGTATATTTGCATTTTTTTATTTGTTCTGCTGTTAAAATGGCATTTTTAGTATTTATGGCAATAGCATCTTGGCAGAATCATCTTGGCTTGAAAAAAATAGTATCCTAATTACGTGATGAACTTGTTGTTCATCTGAGATAGACCAAAGATAGACAAGCATGGGGCATTTCTTTACAATTTCCTTCAATTCCAAAAGGGCAACTTTCTTATTATTAGTATGTTTGGGTTGCTCGGGTAAAGTTTATTTAATGGAGTAGAAAGAATTTGTACTGCTTTTGTTTCCCACATGTAGAAGACCTAAACTATTCTACAGTGGAACAGAATGGAATTTCAAAAAGAAAACTTAAAAGAGATAATTGAGAGATCCTCCAACTCAGAAGAGAAGCTATTATTGCAGAGGACCAATTATATATTCTCAAAGCAAAATATATAGCATGGATTTGCATGCAGGATGTTTCTAGAAAGAGTGCAGAGAAGAGCAACAAAGATGATTAGGGGCCTAAAGGCTAAAACGTGTGAAAAACTGTTGCAGGAATGACTAATTAAATGAAAAGAAGGACTGGGGTGATATGATAGCAGTGTTCCAATATCTAAGGGCTGTCACAAAGAAGGGGGGGGGGTCAACCTATTCTCTAAAGCACCTAAAAGTATGACAAGAAGCAATGGATGGAAACTAATCAAGGAAAAGACCAACCTAGAACTAAGGAAAATTTTCCTGACAGAACAATTAATCAGTGGAACAACTTGTCTCCAGAAGTTATGGGTTCTCCAATACTGGAGGTTTTTAGAAGGGATTGGACAATCACTTATCTAGTATAGGGTTCTCTGCTATAGGGTTCCCTTAGGGTTGGACTAGAAAACCTCCAACGTCACTTCTAACTCTGTTATTCTGCTATTCTTTTATTCTGAAAGCTCACTTCCTTGATGCCAGCTGGTATAGTCATTTAAGCTCCATGGGCAATTAGATGATAGCAGAAGACAGTTCTAACCATTTCAAACATATACGTTTGTATTTTTTTATCTTTCCTGATATAATTAATTCCAAAGAGCTTCAACAGAAGCACCAGCTATGTCATCCAGAAATTCCCTGAAGACAGGCTAGACCATTTTTCCAGAACCGGAGGACATACTTTTTACATTGGTGCTGCCATTTTGAATTTCAATGAATGTAATGAAAAAGAATCATTCCTTTCATTTTTCCAGGTAGGGTTTCAAAGAGAAACCAGGACCCTCACTTTGTGCTTCCTCAGCAACTCCTCTCTAATCTTTCTCCCTGTTCCCATGCACAGGAAATGCAACAATATAATACCTTTAGAATAACTGCAACTTGACATAACATCTTCAGAAACCAGACAAAGGCTAGTTACTGTTAACTATGGTTTGTTGAAACAAACTGATTTCAAATCACTATTAAGAATAACTGGGGGAAATTTAACTAAGATTTAAAAGGCCAGGGTACAGTCAGATAATCCTAGAAAAAATATCTCTGTGTCGTTAATAAGAAATGGCACCAACTTGACAGCACTTTATCAACATTCAATCAAATCTGAAGTCCAAGTGAAAGCATCCATCAAAGGCAAGCCAGAGGAGAAAGCAGCACACAATTTTAAGGCTTACTCTTGCTCTCTTTTTTAAAGCTGACCCACTTTTAGCTGTCCCATCAGACCCAACCATTCTTTCAAAAATCATAAAATCCAAGTCCTGCTATTTGTAAAAGTACAAGGTTATTCAATTTTTTTCTATTTTTGACTTTATGATTATAAACAAACTATGATTTTTTAGAAGACTCTTGTTGTCCTGGAATATTCTGGCAACATTCTGAGACAATCCAGTCTAATTTTATGTATAATATTATCTATAAAAGAAACTTACCGGCTTTTTTCCTACTATGAGTTTTTCAACCTTTTGGACCTGTGACACATGATCCTCATTGGTTTTGAGTTCCCGTTTTCGGATTCTCTCATAAATCCCAATGAGCATCTCTCGTGGAATATCTTCACCATCATCTACACCTGGAAAGGCGATTGTGATTATTGTTGATTAATACATGTACCATCTTTGCGCTTTCATTATATTATCTTTCATATAACCCCAAACCAAAGATAGTATCTGATTTGGATACTACCAGTCACCTTGTAGAAGAGATGGGTGGCACAGAAATTTAATAAATAAATATTTTTTCTGGAATATCAACCACAAAGTAGGTCTTGGCTGCTAATATTACCATTATGCCAATTAAAGTCTGGATTTCTCTACACCAGGGGGGTCAAACTCGATTCATTGAGTTTGGTCATGGTAGGCATGGCTGGGTGTGTGTGGCCATGGTGGGAATTTGACACAGGCTCAAGATTTTCCCTTCTTTCTTTCCACAGTTCTTTACCATAACCATTTCCTACCTCTTCTAACAGATATTTTGGGAAAACGTTTATTACTTATGCTCCACTAAACCTTTTATTTCTAAATTTATACCCTATTGTTTAATAGTAAATTGCTTTTCCAGGCAGAAAAACTATTTATATTATTGTATGTTTATAATACAAGATCTAACAGCAGAGGTAAATTTCCAGGATAGTACATAGAAATGGCTGTCAATAATAGATTGTTGATTGTAGATTAAATGATCTACAATATGTAAAATCTGGCATTACATTGTATTATTAATATAGGATGTTGCTTGTTTTTTATCCAGATCAGGCACTTATTTGAAGGCACATAATTGTAATCCAATCCAATGTAGTCCTCCTGTAGCACTGCCGGCTGAAAACAGGCCATGTGGAGGCCTCGTGGAGTTTCTGCGTGGCCCGTTTTTGGCCAGCAAAGTGCTGCTGGAGGCTGGGAAGGCCAAAAATGGTCCTCCCGGGGTCATCTGCTATTTACCACCATGTTGTTTAACAGCTGAGGTAAGGATAATGTGCTTGGGGCTACAGACAGATTTGCTAGGGAGAAAGAACTTCATGCTGGGAATGGCAAGTGTGATTTTAAGGATAAAGAAACATGTCCTTGCACCTATGTTGTCTGTTTTGTTCTGTTTATAATCTGGTTTTATTTTTGTAACTTGGTTTCTTATGGCATAAATGCTGCACAAATAACAAAAAACAAACTATTACATAAGTCTGTAAGATATATTTTTCTTTTACAGCCCTGTTAGTAAAACACACATATGCCAATTAGTACATCTCTGAACGAGAAAAAATAACAGTGCAGTTTACCACAAAAAAATCAGTGAATAGACTAGTTCCCTGGAATTCCAGGCAGCTGTGCCTCAGGAGACTGCAGGATTGCCATTTCCCATGGGTTTGAGCATTGGGAGACAAAAGAAAACCACTCTACTCTCAATTGTAAGAAAACCTTTTTTATGGACACTTGATTTGCTAATCACAATTTCTACTAAATCTGAACTAATTAACTATCTTAAGGCTAATAGAGGTCTTTAAAATGACAAACTTGCGAAATCGCATGATAAATTTGCCTTCATTACAGAATAGAAGAAAACTTAGCTATAAACCTAAGAGTTTAAAGAAAGTGAAATAAATATCAAAAAGGTAAATAAGACTTTAATCCAATAAAATTATAAATGAATTAAGGGCACAGACAAAGTTGTAATATTAGAATTTTTGCTGTAGGGCAGTGGTGGTGAACCTTTTACTTACCGAGTGTCGAAAGGAATGCACTTTGTACATGCCATCTGCACTTGAATGCGACTCCTCCAAGTGCACTGCATGTGCAACCGCACCATCTGCACATATATGCATCTTTTGCATGTGCAATGCACGTGCGCTGTGCGCAATGACTCATGCACACATGAACAATCACATGTGCATGAGTAGGAGAGCTCCGAAGACCCGCTGGATTTCCTGCTGCAATTGCGATCATGCACAGCGGAGGCCTAAAGAGCACCTGGGTCTCTGTAATTGCACATGCGTGCATGCGCAATTGCATTTGCATGTGCACATGCATGCTCAGCTGGAGGTAAATTGGCCGACAGCCTGTGTGCCCAGCAAGATGGCTCTGCCTGCCATCTATGGCACTTGTGCCATAGGTTCGCTATCACGGCTATAGGGTGTTAGATATAATTATATAAATAAAGAGCACCTTTGTGGGAACTAAATTGTTTAGTCTATTTTAATTCATATCAGAAATCCAAGATTTTATGATTTCAGAAACTGTGCCCTAAAGGGGACTAAAGATTCCAGGCATAAAAGGAAAAAGAAAAAAAAGAAAAGAAAAAGCCAATTTGGTCCAGTGGATAAGCTGCCAGGAAATTGTGAGTTCTATTCCTGCCTTAGCTTTGAAAGCCAACTGGGTAACTTTGGGCCAGTCACTCTCTGTCAGCCAACTTTTCTCTCAGGATTGTTGTTGTGGGGAAAATAAGAAAAAGAAGCAGCATTAGGTATGTTTGCCACCTTGAGCTATTTATAAAAAGATAATAAAGGTTTGATTAAGACAGGCTTGCCTTTTGTCTTTGGTCGGTATTGGGACAAAATGACAGAAAATGATGTGACATTTGAAATACTTCAATATTCAAAAAGCCAGAAAACTAGCAGCTACAATGTCAGTACTGAAGTTTATTTTTATGTATGTCTAAAAGATGTTAAAGAGGAAATGATTGTTGTGAAAGAGAATATCTTAGAATATATACAAGGTAAAGAGCTGAAACACCCAGATTCAGCCCATGATGTGGTAGGATCCACCCATGGGTGCATCCTGGAAAATATAAGGGGCTGGCCTGCGTGGCTTCAGCCCAATCTTCCCAATGTGAAGAGGAAGCATGCCAATAGTTGGGGAGTGGCGTCAAGCTGACCACGCCCACCCAGTCAGCCACACTCACCAGTTGGCTATGCCCCCCGAGGTCAACCACAGCCCTGATGTGGCCCTCAATGAAATTAAATTTGACATCTCTGCCCTGTATTGTTGAAATATAGGAAAACAGAACAATTGTGGATTGTAAGATAGAGATAACAGTTAACATGGAAATACAATGGAAATACTACTTTATTTCCAAGAGAATGACCTGGATAATGACATCTTACTGGATTTACAAAAGAGTTTTGATAAAGCCTCTAAGAAGCCTGGGAAAAATAATTTGAAGATAAATAAAATCCTACATTTCTTGTAGATTGTTAAAATTAAAAGGAAGGAATATATAGTTTGTTTGTTTGACCAAGATTAAACTAAGACATATTTCTATAGAAATCTAGGAACTTTTTATGGAGTTTTTTCTAGCACCAGGACTGAAATGTTAACGATGTATTATTTGTGTATTGATAAGGTATGAGTTGCAGAAAGAAAAGAAATTTGAATGTCACCTGATAGGGGAGGAGGTGAGGAATTACTAAATTTGTTTATATCAAAGATTGGAAATAACTTCTTTAAATATTGTTCTACTTTTCCTTATATTTTTCCTTTTCTTTTTTCCTTTTCCCCTCTTTTCTTGAACTTTCTAATTTCTCCTGTTTTATTATTTTATCTTTTTTGAATTTAGTTTATGTAGTATTTTATTATACTTTTATGGTTAGTATTTACTAGTAAAAGTAGCAATTACTATTACTAAAATTTCAATAACACTAATTTAACAAAATAAAAAAATAAGACAGCTATATTAATGAATCTGGATGGTACCAAGAGAGATATCCACAGGCAAACTGGTATCCATAGAGTATTCATTGTCATTTCCTGATTTAAATAAAGATAAGAATTTTTAAAGTTTGCCTTTGAGGTCCAAACAGAAGAACTTTTTAGTGATGAATATATATCTGTGTCTACATGCACACATATATACACAGAGATACACAAATAGGTACACTTTATTCTTCACATACTGTAGATTCCCAAGCCACTTTATAATGTAAAAAGAATACTCAAATCATCTACAAATCATTGGGTATACAATTATTACTATCTTGGGTTCAGACATATAAGAAACCCAAGTAAGGTGCAGAATTTGAAATGATGAAATCTATCAATATCGTTCCTTAGCTTGCTGCCTGAAAAACAAAAGCAGGTAAGATGGACTATTTCTTCCATAGAGACTAGTTCCTCCAAAGCTTCTGAATGAGAATGGCTAAACTCTCAATACTTTATTATTATTATTATTAAATTTATTTGCCGCCTATCTCACCATGGGATTATTTTTGTTGAACTGTTGCAGTACAGTTGGCAATATAATATACCCAGGTCTCTAGATAATGTCATAGCTCCATGTTATGCTTACCTCTGAGATTTTTGACAAAATCTTCGAGCTTCATTTTACGTTCCGGTTTTACATTTGGACTATACATATCTGTGTTTAATAATATGATTGCAAAAGCAAGAATGAAGATGGTGTCAGGATTTCTGAACTGCCTTACAACCCCTGGATTGCAGATGCAGTATCTCTGGCTAGAAAAGACATTTTATAAAAATAGTAGGTGAGATTCAAGGATAAGTTGACATGGCATTAGAAAAAAACCCCAATACATTCATACAGAAAGCTAAATTATATTCTTAGCATTATTCATTTGGCAGTATAAAATAAAACAGTATTTACTCTTATATTTTATTCTCTTATCTAATAACAAGAGTCTATACTACAGAATATTAAATCTCTCAAATGTCATATATTAGGTAAAAGACTACTGGTATATCAAAAGAACAATTGTATCATTTTATTCAATTAATTTCCTAAATTTGCACACTCCACCAACACAACTGAAATTTAAACTTATATGCTTTATGCTAAGTAGTTTGAAAACTATTGCAAACTATAGGCATAATATGACTGGCATTTGTCAACTGGATATATAATACTGATTTGGGTGAACTGAATAGCAGAATTCATAAGAAGTATTCATAAAAAGTATTGTAAAATATCCTTGCTTCAAAGCAAACTGATAGAGCCTAAGTGAGTCATCAAAAAAGTGTAACCATTCATACAATGCAGCAGTAATCACACAGATTCCTATTAGATACTATAGCCAGGATTGTCACCTAGTTTCAGTAGTCATAGAAGCATTTTGATTTCTCTGCTTAATGATGTCATTGATTTAACAACTATAAATCAATGCCTGAGGGTATATACCTTTATTTTAGGAACACTGGATGACTTTTAGATTTCTTGCCACATTTCCATAAGTATAAAGAAGATTTGAATAGGTTTTAATGAGGAATGTCTTTGCTCATCACATTAACTGTACAAGTCAATGCATTTTAATTCAAGACTATATATTTAACTTTTTTTAAAGGTTTAAACTGAAATAGTACCATTCTGTTGCTTCAGTTTAAAATAAATGACAAAAGAATAATCAAATTAATCTTCCAGGAATTACAACATATACACATGTCTATGGAAGTCACAGTCATCCAAGTCATGATTGTCCCAAAGGTGCCTTTTCAAGAGGCAACTGGACTTTCTA
Source organism: Cerberus rynchops (assembly GCA_032468195.1). Classification (NCBI taxonomy): domain Eukaryota; kingdom Metazoa; phylum Chordata; class Lepidosauria; order Squamata; family Homalopsidae; genus Cerberus; species Cerberus rynchops. The sequence goes on from JANHFJ010002785.1 coordinate 120,044, forward strand.
TTTTTTCTTTGAAGACAGTTTGCTTCTCATCCAAGAAGCTTCTTCAGCTTCTTGAAGCTTCTTAAGCTGAAGAAGCTTCTTGGATATGAAGTGAAATGTCTTCAAAGAAAAAACAGAAAGCTGCCCTTTGAAAAAGCATCCTTGGGACATAATTTTATTTTAACAGATTTGATTATTAACTGATTATGATTATGATGCACGTATTTTTAAAATAACTATATTCAACCATACTGCTCTTGAGAGTTATAAATTTTCAGTCAGCTGCTGTGGTTTGCTACGTCATACCTAAAAGCTTCAATGAGTCGTTCTACTTTCTGAGCTTCTCCTTGGACACGGATATGAGCTTGAAATTTCCTGAGAGCTTCATCCAGTTCCATAGCTGAGAAGTCCATCTCATCCACAACACAGCTGAAACAAAGAAAGCATTAATATATTTTGGTTTCCCACAACCAATTTTCTTTTTGTAAATTTAATTGGTCCTACAGTAGAACAGAACAGAAGGCAACAGAACATAACAAACCAAACAGAATAGACTTATTTATTGGCCAAATGTGATTGGACAGACAAGGAATTTTTATTTATATATCCATTATAATAAAAAGCAGACTAGCAAATCTTCTACTTTTGGATCGGAGACTGGCAAAGAAAGACTAATAGTGAGAGGTTTGTCACACAAAATGTCAGCAAAGAATTCAGAGATTTCTCTGGCATGAGCTGATGTCATTGGCATTCCTCTGGATTGACTGGTATCTGAAATGTGTTATTAGGTTTTTGTTCTAAATTTAAACAAAAAAGGTATGTAATAATAACAATGTTTAAAACTTGTATGCCACCTGATCTCCAGTGATTCTTGTAGGAACTGTACAGCCTTGTCTCAGCCATTGGACTCAGCAGAGAATTTGGGCTCTATAGCCTGCATTCATGAGGCCCAATTTTTCCCTGACAAGTGAAGTTTACCCTTATTCAATATATTGTTGGTTTCTAAGATCTCTCTGGGTTCACTTTCTTTTGATATGGAATATTTCAAAAATGCTATAATTTGTATGAATCCACAACCAAGATAAGGCAAATGGGAACCAGGGTGAAAATTTGCTTTCCATTCATAAAATGTCATTAAAGACATGTCAGGATTGAATTTATCTTCATTATATACTTAGCATGATTGGAGTCAGCCATTAAACAGTTAATGGAAAGCCTGCGTGTCAAATTAGTGTCTAATCTATTTCTGATTTACTATTTTGCACTTTAGTCATTGGAAAATTTGCCCTACAACCTAATTAGTTATGGTAGTAATGCATAAAATAAATGCAGATAGTTAAATGAAAACTAAGCTAGAATGTAGCTATCATAAACTTAGCATTTTGAGTGGCATTTAATATCTAATTAATTCTATTTTTTTAAAATGTCTGACATTTATATGAAGGAAGAAAATATGAACTGCCATAGTATGTGAATGTTATTTTTCTGCTTTCTTGCCCTATATAAAGTCCACAGCACAAAGTAATATATTAAAATATAAACTATTTAAGACTGATTTAAGCGCAGATTGTGGTGGCATATTTAATTTAATGTTTTGGCTGCATTCCAGTGCTGCTTTAAGTAGCTCGATCTCCACTGCATGGCTTAAAAGAAGAAAAAAGTAATCTATGTTTAATCCATAAAAAGTTGAATAACTAGAGCAAATATAAAGTGGCATAAAAATAACTTTCCTAATTTTTATGCAACATATAAAAATATATCAGTATTTTCATGTAGTCCAATTTCTGTACAAAATATTTCATGTGATAGTTTTAAATAAGTTTCTCCTGCAGCATTTGAAACTACAGTGACACTGTTACAGATATAGAGCTTTAGAATTGAACTGAACAGAAATATAGATTTTTTTTTTTCAGGAAAGATTGAAAATCAGGTAAGATATTTTTAAGTACAGTTTGCTTTATTCAGATGAATATAAAAGAAATAGGACATGTCAATCCAGGAAGAACTCACAAGGGACTCACATATAATATAGATTACATTTCCCAATTCCTGCATAAGAAGCTGAAGTCTACTTAATTAAACTCAGATGACTACAGACGTATTCATGCAACTTTCTTGGCAAAAGTATGCAAGTGAGTTCATCACTGTCGTCTTCTGGAATGGTTTTAGATTTTCCAGTTTACCCTGCCATGATGTTTACTAGTGGTCTCTTATTAGTGAATCAATTAGATCTGACTATTCTTAGCTTCATAGCCCAGAAAATCATCTCATGGAGGCAAGTTACTATACTGTATACTTCTAAAATTTCAGATGCCAATGAAGAGGCTCAGTAGCTACACACAAAACCACAAGAGAGGACATATTGCCTGCTTATATCCCTTCAACATCAAATGAACTTTTATTTTCAACACTGATGCTTCATTAAGTATTTGGCATATTCTTGCAGTCCTACTGGACTTATCTGTTCTTGTGAAGTTAATCTGTTTCTGGCTCTGTGTTCTTTCCTTTGAATCACTGTAATTCCCCAAAACTTGCAGGAGATCTGTTTTTCTTCTGATGGGAATTCCTACTTTATATCAATTTTTAGACTTAAGGAACCAGTATTATCTATTCCCAACAATAGAATTTAAGTGTCTTAAAATCTGGTGCTTATCTACAGTCATTGTTTATAATGCAGCTTCTCCTATTCCATTTCCGTTAACAGATTGCAGCTCCTGGAAAAACATCTGGTTGCAAAAAGGCGGGCATGATATAATTTAATTTTTGCTGCTTCTGAGGAACTCCTTAGTGCCGGAAGAATTACTTTGCAGCCAATTAATCTTCTCTTAAAGGCACTAGTCACAGTTTTTTTTTAACAACCTGGTTAAATGAATATATTTAATAAATACATTTATTCAAAAGGTGGAGGGATGCATGTTAGAATTGCATGGGTCTGTGCACATTGATGCTGTTACAGAACAGGAGCACCTGAAAATGTTCTTTGCATTTTTCCACTGATCGACAGGAGGAAGCACTGTCTGGTTCATAGTGTTGTTAACATTTTCAGACTGGCAGCAAATATGATTGGTTAGTTCCAATCATTATATAAAACACTGTTGACTTATATCAGGAGTGTCAAATTCAAGGCCCAGGGGCCAGATCCAGCCCATGAGGCCATCCTTGAAACAGCTCCG
>JANHFJ010002786.1:35251-46755 GCA_032468195.1 Cerberus rynchops
AGTGGCAGGGCCCTTCTCCAATCCAGCCCTCCATTGCATGCCCAATTTTGGCCAGCAGAGTGCTACTGAAGGTGGGGGAGGCCAAAAAAAACAGACCATGTGGAAGCTTCGGGAAGCCTCTGTGCATCCCGTTCTTGGCCAGCAGAGTGCTACTGCAGGCAGGAGAGACCCATTTTTGGCCTCTCCAGCCTCCAGAAGCACTCTGGTGGCCCACCAATAAATTAGAGGGAGGAGATAGCTTAGAGCTGTGGATTCCAAGAGTATTGCGATCTAGCCAAAGTCTTTAGCAAGGAGTCTGACACACTTCCACCCCATTGCCCCAAAGAGTGTGCAATTGAGATCATGCCTAAGGCCAAGTTAACCAAAGTCAAAGCTATATTCAATGACACCCAGGGAGATGGAGGAGCTCTGTACCTTCATAGACAAAAATTTAGCCAGGGGCTCCATTTAGCCAGCCAAGTCTAGGATGGCAGCCCCTGTGCTTTTTAAAGAAAAGAAAAATGAGTTCCTTAGGCTGTGCATTGAATATAGAGGGCTAAACTATATGTGTGGAAAATATGTACCCCCTCCTGTTGATGAAGGACATGCTGGGGCACCTCACAAAGGGGAGGCTATTCGTGAAGCTGGAGGCATGCTATCAAGTGAGAATTACAGAAGTGAATGAAAAATGACATTTAACTGCTCCCTGGGCTGCTGCCAGTTCTGAATGATGCCTTTTAGACTGCAGGAGCTCCAGCAATGTTCATGCGGCTGATAAATGAAGTCCTGCATAAGCATGTGTATAAAGGAATCCTGGTGTAACTGGATGATGTATTAGTCTATACCAAAACCAAGAAGGAGCACGTGAAATTGGTCAGAGTGGTGGTTGAGAAACTGAGGAGGGTGCAACTTTATACGAAGTTATTCAAGTGTGATTTCCACAAGACCAGTGACTGTGGAAATGAAATTGCCAGTAAATTTCAGGCACATTCACGTAGTGTTTCACTGTAATTTGTTAAAGCCCTTCCGTAGCTTACAGTTGAGGCTGACCATTGAGCCTCCTCCCCCATGGATAGAAGAAGAAAGACATTTTGAGGTGAAGGGGATACTTTTCAATGCTACAAGGGGAAGTTGCAGTATTTAATCTTATGGAAGATATTTCCCTTGGCAGATGCAGAACAAGTAATGGCAGCAAATGTCCATGCCCTCATGCAGAGGTTCTATGTTAGGTACCCGGACTGATCACAATAGATTAATTAGTGCAAAGAGACCATGATATAATACGTATTTGTTTCCTTGTATGATTAATAATCTTTTTGGATGGTCAGTGTGTCATGGTTGACTCATTACACAGTCCCGCTCACAATCAAACAACAGTAATGGGAGGGGGAAGGGAAGGAATTGGAATGTAAGGCAGGGTTTTGGGTGGGGATTTGGAATGCAAATGTGCTGATTGGAAGCCTGAGATAGACCCCACATCCCAAGCTGACTGGCTGGGAACATCCGAGGCAGACAGACCATTCCCAAAACAAAGCAAGTGCAAATGATTAGTGGCAATGAACAATGGGAGATCCAGGGGGAAAAGGGAACATTTTCCTATGCTGCTTGGCATGACATTGTTAGAACTGGCTTTTCTACTTCTGTGCCCATATGGAATTTTCAGTAAAGTTATACTCTTGGTAAAAAATGTCCCAGGAGTTTCTTTTGCTGTCTAACCCAGTGGGACAATTGACACAACATGCAAAAATGCCTTTTCTAAACTTCGATTTCAGCATGACAATCCATACTTACCGTATTTTCCAGCATATAAGATGCATTTTTACCCCAAAAAAGTGGGTTAAAATGTCTATGTGTCTTGTACAATGAATGCTGCCAGAGCCCTGCCCACCCACCGGCTGTTTTATGGACTCTGCATGCCCCATTTTCAGGTCTTTTTTCAGCCTCTTTTCAGGGTTTTGGGGGGCCCATTTTCGGGACCTTTTTTGAGGCTTTTTTTTAATGGGCCAAAATAAGCCCCCAAAATAGGCCAAAAAACCTCGAAAATAGGCCAAAATAAAGTCCTGAAAACAGGCCAAAAAGAGTCCCAAAAATGGGGCACATGGAGACCAAAACCTTTTTTGTTGTTGTTGTTTTCCTCTTCTAAATCTAGGTATATCTTATACTCAGGTGCATCTTATACACCGAAAAACATGGTATTTCTTCACCTTTAGAGAACTCACTATTAATGTCAAGAAATTTGATAAATTGGATCAGTTTAATCTGTGTTTGTCTTGCAGCATTTACCTTTTTTCCAAAGTTAATCTTTCTGATACAAATGACATAGTATGGCTGGTAAAGTTGGATAATTAGTAATACTATATTCCTTGCAGAGTTGTTAATCTATTCATTTTGGTAAAGTTTTCTTAAGTAGGGAATATTTATATTAAAGCAAACTTTTCAATAAAATATTTATAGTAGATATCACTTTACTAATAATCTGGTTGTGTTAAATTCTGTATAGCAGAAATCCTGCCAAATGAAGAAACATCCAAACAGCACAGGTTTGCTGAGAATTCAATGGATTCTGCACTTAATTCAGTCATCCTGTCAAGTCCTAACAATCAGAATTCCAATGAATATCGTACCTCAGGGAACACAGCCTATTTTAGGCATTCTCTTCCTTCAGTATCTGCTACCTCAAACACAGCACCAAATCTACAGAAATTAAGTGCTATTGCGAACAAAAGTTATTGTGAAATTGCCAGAAAGAAAACAAAAGTTATTGTGAAATTGCAACAGAGGATTGAAGGTATTCTCCAGCTTTTCTAAAAGTCCATGCTTTATTTGTTTGCACATCGATATGTATATTCATAAAAATGGCTCTAAAAGCACTTTATTATTCTAAGTTTATAAAAGGAGTCAGGAAATTTAGCAGACATACTCAAACCAGAATTTTCATTTTGCTCTACTGACATTTTTAGTTGGCACAGGCTGTGGGTAATTAATTTAGCATTTATTGAGGGAGGGAGGAAGGAAGGAAGGAAAGGAAGGAAGGAAGGAAGGAAGGAGAAGAGAAATCACATAGATTGTATTTTTCTGTTTTCTGCTTCTGGATTTCTCTTTGAGGTTATCCCTATGTCTTAATTGAATCACAACATAAATCAAACCATAATCTATTATTTTTGCCAAAATGAACAATTTTGCTTTGGTTTATAAATGCTATTATACATGTTGTTCCGTGAAGGAAAATCCAATACAGAGTTTTAAGAATAAACCTATGATTAATTACTAACAGAAACAAGCTACTATCATGGCCTTTCTAACTAAGTACTCTCCAGGTGTGCTAAAATAATATACAGAATGTTCAAGTGATATTTTGGAAGTCGTCATAAATAGGAATTTGGAGAGCCAACATTTGAAAGCCACCAGATTGGGAAAGATGCCTTCACATATTGTGTATGTGTGTGTCTAATGTATAGGTCATCACTTCATTAACAGTAGTAATATTTTTAGATTACGCTCATAAAATGGAAAAATAATGGGTACGTGTGCGTTTCTATTCACCAATAACTATAAAAGCTATTTTGAACATGTGCATATATCCTCAAAATGCCTTGGCTATTTCTCCAGCTTCTTCAGTTTCATCCTTTTGTGTGTTTAAGCTGCAAGTTCTAAAACAGGACCTGAACACAATGCACAGGAATCTTCGTGTCTCTTCAGCAAACATCCTTCAACATGGTCAATTGATGAAGTAATGCGATTTGTAAAAGAAGCAGATCCTCATGCATTAGCACCCCATGCCGAACTCTTCAGGAGACATGTAAGTAAAGTACAACTTATTTTTAATAGTGCATAGAATCACATAAAATACAAAAATTCCAATACATTCCTGAAATCAGATAGGCTTTTTTCCTCCCAAAGAATATTGAAAGCATAAAGCCACCACTGTAGTTTGCACTAGGAAAGAGTTTTATGTCAATGTACTTGATACAGAATTATCCTTAAACATGAACTTAGTCCTGATGTCCCATGAATTCTTGCCGTATTTGGGGAAACTATTGTTAATTACATAAAAACACACAGAAAAAAAATCTTAGAACAGGAAAATATAACTTGATATGTATGAAATGTTCTTCCTGCTCTGTCGAAGAATTTGGTAGGATTAAAATGGATTCCAATTAATTTACCTATTCATTCATTTCTATTTTCTAAACTGATACCATATGTGAGTAAGGTCACTGCGGCAAATCATTTATTTGGGACAAATCATTTATTTATTAGAAGTTCTCTTGATCAGAGACAGGACTGAAAAAACAAAAACAGATTGTCAAATTCCAGACCCTGCTTCCCCCATCAGAATCAGAAGTCAGGTGTTCTTCACATTAGAAAGGTCAAAGAGGGTTATGATGGATGTGGATTGGGTAGACCTGAGGGTCTGGAGATGTTTCAGGCCACTAATATTTTGACCTTGAAAAAAGTGTTAAATATTTATCCATCACCAGCATGGAGAGATTCAGTGTAGTTCTGACAATTAGTAAAATGTTTAAACAAAAATGAGAACTGACAGATTCAGGTTTCTGCAGATTCAAATCTGCAGAATTTGAAATTTGCTTTTCATCTGGTATGTAAACTTTGCTGTTCCTACTTAAAATGTTGCAGCATTTATTTATTTAACTTGTATGTCACCTGATTCCCAATGAACCTGGGCAACTCACAACAAACAAATTATAATTAAACAGTTTAAAGATAAAAGATGGCAAGTTGAGAAACCAGATGAAATGACATGAGGGGTGTCATTCTCCCTCCCCAAAGGCTTGGGTGAACTTTTTCCTGAGGTCACAAGATCTGGACAAGGTCCTAACGTTCCATGTTCTGTGTTAAGTAAATGGACGATGTAACCATACCAGATCCAAAGCTTCTTTGCCTAGATTGAGTCATAATAATGCATCTCTCTATAACTGATTCTGTAAATAAATTAGAAATTGTAATATACATAATATTATATAATTATAAATTGTAATTTTTATAATATAAATGTCCAGTGAAAATTTCCAAGACGTTCAGATTTGAATTTCTGTTTTTCTCTTAGAAGAGATGATAATGGGGGAGAGAGAGAGTTGTGTTGTGTCAGTCTAGAGTAATATTCTTGTTCTGAAACTAGTCATTAATTGTTGTCATCTTGTTTCCTCACAGGAAATTGATGGGAAGGCTCTTCTATTACTGAGGAGTGATATGATAATGAAGTATATGGGTCTGAAACTGGGCCCAGCATTAAAACTGTGTTATCATATAGAAAGACTTAAGCAAGGAAAGTTCTAAGCAGCAAATGTACAGTAATAGTTTTGTTGCATTTTAGGTAGACAACCAGTCAGTTTCAGAAAGAGAACAATAGGACTGAAACATTGCCTGATCGAATGGATCAAAAAATCTCACTCAGCTAATAATGAAATTTCCAGCATATTGTTTCAGCTAGTCTAATCAGAAAGAAATATCCTAAATCAGCATTGTTTTACAGATACTTCTTAAATATGGAATTTAATGTTAAAAGTTTCACGTTGTATTTAATAACTTTATGAAATATGCAGGGAGGAAGTAGTGCTAAGAGTATGTATATGAGAAGCTGAAAAATACATTCTAACCTCTTTAGCTGATGCATTTTCATTCAGAACCAAAACAGCTGAATTCCAAAGGATCTTTATGTTTTAAAAAAAAATCAAATGTGGAGACTTTTTGCAAAAATGGCTGAATTTCTTTGCTGGGGTGAGGGAAGTATTATTTTTAATTGATTAATTCTTTAATTAATATAATCACATACATATGTGAAGTAGATTTCCATAAAAACAATAGCCATATAATTGTAAGTTTATGTTGTGTGCAAAAAACGAGTAAGATCTTTTTTTTTTACAAATTTAAATTATGAAAATACATTTTTACAGTATGTTGACAATTTAAGGAGAAAATGTCTTTAAGAAGAAACTTCTTATGGCTGATTTGAGCAGCAACTCCCAAGTGAGCAAATAACTTAGTTTGGTTATACTGATATAAAAAACGTATTGAAACATTCCATCTAGCACAAACCTATATTCATGCCCTTGTATATTTGTGTGTGTGCGTGTGTGTGTGTGTGTGTGTGTGTGTGTGTGTGTGTGAATATATAAATATATATTTTGTACATAGTGTTCAAGTTTTTTTAAAAAGTGTTTTAAAGGTATTTTTGCACTGTGGCAGATGATAAATTGCAGGTTTTTAGTTCATTTTAAATAATAAACGAAATGTGCATTATACATTTTATCCCTAGTTTATAGGTGTTAATATAATCAATTTGTGTCCTAAAACCAATCATATTTGTTCCAGTAGAACATAAGGTTGAGATTCCCTGATGGGGACCTGGTGAAGTATGGAAGATAATTGCCTAAACAGATTTCCTTTTGCATTCTAAAATGATTTTATGCCACCAGGAAGGAATACAATGAAACCCACCATCTTGTGTAGGATCCAGAAGGATTTCAGCATGTGTAGAGTTTCTAATTAATTGCAAAACTTTACCTTCTGTCACCTTTCACTGCATGTGAATGGTCTTTGCAGTATGCGTCCTCATACTATTCATTAATGCCTGTCTGGTTTGTTTCTCATTTCATGAAGGGAGATGGGGAAGGGAGCAGAAGAAATAATTGATGGACAGATTCATTCAGGGCAACTTCTGGCACTTTGCAGTGTTCCTGAATTCTCATGTTGCACTGAGCCATTTTATTCTGGGAAAATATCTGGAAAAGAATGTGATGATCGGGGAGAGGTGATGCTGAGCGTCTTTTTTTTTACTTTGCCTCTCTAACATCTTTCAGATATAAAAAAGTCAGTGACTTCTTTTAACAAAGGAATTGAATTACACTTGGATGTATAATTCATCTGAATCTTGGTGCTCTACCTATAAGTTGCAAAAAGTCTTGATAATAAAATACTTTGCCATCACCGCCAATATAATATCAGGGACAATTTATGTACTTTTGCTGAATAGAGGATTCTGTTTGTCCAAGTGTTGCTAGAAAAGATACAGTCCTGAAAGGAATGCAGTTTTTATATTTCTTACTGCCATTTATATGAAAAAAAACTTCTAGTTAAAATACACATTTGTTGTTTAAAAATACCTTGTTTATTGTACTAGTGTATTTATTAGTAATACACTAATTATTCAGGTTTAGCTAAAATAGCAAAATTGCAAACTGTTTTTGAAGCAGTTTCTTTAAATTACTGAAGCTGAATTTAAATGTGATCACTTTGGTGATGCCCTATTTTCTGATGAACTTCTGGCATTCTTATTATATCAGCAAACTTTGCTTCTCATAAGAATGTACAATTCCAATATATAACTTTCTTTAAGCATTGCAGTTATTTATATATTCTCAGGTATTTAAAAATAAGCTCTGATATTTTTCATATCTTTTGATGCCTATTTGTCTAAAAGTTACATAAACATACCTATGATCACTTGTATTTGGCATATAATTATTGTGTGTGTGATTTTTAAGTGACATATATTATGCCAATGAACTTCCACTGGTATCATGGGAATTTTTTTTGCTCTCCATCTTGCATCTGTATGCCATAAATTTGTTCCAGAGATTTGAAAGGTGTGGGAGAAAGTAGTCAAAGTTGATACTAAGTAAGACATTTAGTATAACTTGTTTCAGACATGGTTAAAGGATATTTTAAAAATGTATTAAAATACCAAACAATCTTGCAAAAATCTAGTTGTTTTCTGTACTGGATTGCAGACAAAATGTTACAAATGTTATTCAAGGAATTTTATATGTTAAAAGTGGTTATAAAACAAATTTTTATACCATGAGGTTTCTTTTATTCATTTTACTAATATGTGAGTAGTGCAAATAATGTATACTACATCATGTATACAAACCTTTATATGAAATAAGAATGCCACTGAAACTTTAACTTCGTATATGATGCAAATTAAGTTAGGTATATTTTTCATTATTTTCAACTAGCTGTTCTCATCTAAAGAGAAAATAAAAATTGCTTGATGTTTACTTGTCAATTATTTTTATTATGTAATGTCTTAAATCTGTAACTGACTAACCTCATTACCCTGTTTGGTAGTTACTAATACATCAATTAAAATATACTTTGATTAATATAAAATACATGGTTTGAAAGGATCTAATATTTATAGAAATAATCTGAGTGAAATTCTAAACGCTGGTGTTAACATATGATTTTCACCTTCCTTAAAAAATAGAATCTGCTAGGCTGGATGTGAATACTTCTTGAAATAGAAGGTTTTTACAGATGGTTGTAATAGTTATCAAATTAAATAACTTGTGCTTAAAAAAATTCTGAATCGTCTTTTTGCATAATCAAAAGTAATAGTTAATGGGGAGTTTACAGAAAACTTTAATATAAAAAGGCACAAGACAAGGATGTCCATTATCTCCATTATTATTTATATTAACATTGGAAGTGTTAAACCGAAATATTAGACGTAGAAATAAAAGGTACAGAGATAAAGTAGGAAAGAGAGAAATTACAAGCATTTGCAGATGATTTTATATTTATATCTTAGAGGAACCATTGGAAACCAATCCCAGACTAATGAAAAGAATAGAAGAATATGGTGAAGTAACAGGACTGGAGAAAAAAAAAACTAAAATAATAGTGAAAAATCTTACAAATAAATAAAAAAATGAATTGGCAAAAAAACCCCAGATTGTCAGATAGTTTAGAAGGTTAAATATTTGGGAATATAACAGAAAGATGTACAATAATAAAAGAAAATTACTATACTAAACTATTAAATCAAATGAAACTGGACTTGGAAAAATTTGCAAGTATCAATGTTAGGAAGAATAGCGACTATAAAAATGAATATTCTACCAAAACTACTTTTTTTGTTCCAAATGATTCTTATAAAAATAGAGAATTTTTTTTGATGAGCTAAATACAATAATTTTGACATTTATTTAGCAAGGGAAAAAAGCTAGAATTAGATTGAAAATCTAAAAATAATGGAGGATTTGGATTACCAGATTGGGAGTTATATTACCAAGCATGTGTATTAACATGGATGAAAGAATGGATAACTCTTAGGCATAAAAGATTATTGTGTTTAGAGGGTCACAATTTGCAATGAGGATGGCATGCTTTCTTATGGTATGGTAAGAATAAAATTCATAGATATTTCCAAAATCACTATGTAAGAAATGCACTATTTTTAGTATGGGAAAAGGTAAAAATTAAAATATCTATGAAAGTAGAATGGCTTTCAACAAAGGAAGAATTTGTTCACCCAAACATATTAAACTTTGAAAAAATTCTAACATATAAAGATATTTTAAATATGGAAAGGAAACTGAAAACCAAACAAGAACTACAAGAACACGATGTTAATCTATCATGGTGGCCCCAAATGCAAATGCAATTAAAGTATGATAAAGATGCTAAGATATATGGCTTCTATAAAGAGCAAACAACATTTGACCAAATACTGTTAACAGTAGATGAAACGTTAATTAAGTAACTATACAATTTTTTTTACTAAGCCTAAAATTGGAAGATGAACAGGGAAAAGAGACAATGATAGTATAAGCATTATAAAACAAAAAAAAAAGGACAATGGTTAGAAAAAAATGTTAAGATTGCATACAGATTCTAAGTCAGAACTATTTTTGTTAGGCATAATACCAGAAAAATATAATAAAGGGAATGTATATTTGATATTGAATGTTTTAACAGCAGCAAGAATTGATTTGCACAACATTGGAAAAATGAGGGAACACCTACCGAAGCAGATAATATACCGTATTTATCGGCTTATAACGCGCACCGGCGTATAACGCACACCTTAATTTTAAGAGAGAAGTTTCAGGAAAAAAACTAAATTTTGCAACCCAGCAAGATGGCTCTGCGTGCCACCTGTGGCACTCATGCCATAGGTTCGCCATCACGGGCCTAGGATTTAGTGTGCTGTTGTGCTGTGTGAATGTGGTCCATTGTTGCTTATTTAGTAAAAATCTGGCTAACCCATAATGATAGAGTGCGTAGTGAAAGTTAAGTGTTGGCTATAATACAACTCAATTACTTGATTCAGAAAATCAACCGGCAAGTCAACCCACTCAGATGCTTCAAACCAATTTGAGAAAAAAGGGCTGAGTTTTCAGTCTGATTCAGAAAAGGGATTGTGTTCTGAAATTCAATCAAAATGAAAGTCTCTGTGTGTTTTCAATTTCAGTCATATTGTGGACAGCTATCTGAGTTGGGTTGCCCACTTCAGTGTGGGACTGCTTCTGAACACTGAGAATCACACATTCTCAGCCCTAGTAAGAAGATTATGACAAACCACTTGTGAAAATTTAATGAGCTTGTTGGCAATGAAGACAGACTCAAAAGCAAATACGGTAGATACCCTCCAATAGACCTATTGGAAGCAACCCATATACCTGTACAGCCGTTCCATCCCTCGGCGGCAGGAGCGGCCCGGGATCTGCCACCAGCCCAGCCGAGGCGAGCCATGTCTCTGCCGCCGCCCGCCGCTTTCTGCATTTCAGTCGGGAGCTGTGCGGGCAACAGCAGCATCCAGGCCCGGCTGCCCTTCGCAGCCCCACCAGCCCAGCCCGGTCCCCTGACGCCCGCCTGCCCCGCGCTCCCTCCGCTGCCTCGACCGGCAGAGAAGGAGGCTGAGTGCCGCCGCCACTGCCCGGACCCCTTCCCCGCCCAGACTCTTCTTCTGCAGCTGCCGGGCCACGCCAGATGTCGACGTCATTTCTCCCAACCTGCAGACCAGCTGCCCACTCTTCCTCCTCCACCTGCTGTGTCACCTGCTCTCTGTTCATTGTCTGCATCATTGTCTGCAGTTCTGGAGGTTGCTGATAGGAAGCAATGGCAAGCGGACCAGGATCATCTTTCTTCACATATACATACCATATAACAATTACTGCCTTGCCTTGCAGTGGTGGCACCTGTTCTCTCATTGTCCTTGACTGGGTTAGCTCTGGGAAAACTATGCCGCCTGGAGTAGATCTGCTTCCCACAGGGCCAGTGGACAAGGGGGCTGGACTTCCCACAGGGCTGGCCTGTGACAAGGGGGCTCGACTCACATGTACACTCAGCTTCTTACAAAAATCATGCCTGTAGCTATCCTCAGCTAATCAACAGGAAAATGTGTCTGCTATGGATTTTAAGGCAGAAAAGGGAAATTTCAAAGGCCCTGGAGGAAAAAACCAGAAACTCTTCTGTTTGCCATCCAAAGCAGGTCCTAAGGCTAACCTTGCAGGAAGCAGATCTACTCCAGGCAGTGTTGCCAGACTAAAGCTATACAGATAGTTAAAGACTCCAGCCACCCCAACAATACTCTGTTTGCCATGATGCAGTTGGGAAAACGTTTTTGCTCTCTGAAGGCAAACACAAAGAATGAGGAAAAGCTTCTTTCTACAGGCAATACGGACACTAAATCAGACTCCACAAGAACACTAAGGATCATAACGATTGTTTACATATACATGAAGTAACCACCTTCCCAATTACCTCCTTTCTTC
>JANHFJ010002788.1:21313-32290 GCA_032468195.1 Cerberus rynchops
TAAAGTGAAATAAATACTTCACATGATCTTGATTCAATCCCTCTTTTAATGCACCCTAGGACTGCATTGATTGTTTTGGAAGCTGCAGCACACTGCTGGCTCATATTTAAGTGATTGTCCACTATCCTTCTCATAGTTAGTAGTATTGAGCTGGGTACCACCTATACCAGTGGTGGCAAACCTTTTATTTACTGAGTGCCGAAAAGTACGTGCTTTGCACGTACTATCTGGACTTGTGTGCGGCTCCTCCACATGTGCTGCATGTGCAACTGCACCATCTGTGCATGCATGCAGCTTTTGCATGTGAAATTCATGCATGCTGTGTGCAGACATCACACACACATGAGCAATCGTGTGTGCATGCACAGGAGAGCTCTAAAGACCAGCTGGATTTCCTGCTGCAATTGCACACATGCACATCGGAGGCCCGAAGACCAGCTGGGTCTCTGCAATTGCTCATGCATACATGTGCCATCACATGTGCATGCTCAGCTGGAGGTAAGTTGGCTGCCCAGCAAGAGGGCTCTGTGTACTACCTGTGGCACCCGTGCTACAGGTTTGCCATCACAGACCTATACTATACCTATGCATTTGGGTTTTCTTGCCTAAATGTAGGACCTTACTTTTTTCACCATTGAACTTCATTTTGTTAGATTGAGCCTAGTGTTCAAGTCTGTCAAGATCCTTCTGTATCTTAAGCCAACATCTTCTGCAGTATTGGCTATTCCTGCCAGCTTGGTGTCATCTGCAAATTAGATGAGTTCCCCATCTATCTGCTCACCTACATCGTTGATGAAGATATTGGGCCTTGAAGAGTATTGGGCCTAAGACAGAGCCTTGTACTTCCCTCCACGTTGTAGATGAAGTTCCATTAAGGACTGGTTTTTGGTTTATGTCTGCTCACTAACTTCAAAAAACATTTTATGAGTTCATTGAATATCATTTCATATTTTTATTCTGAAACTGGGTCAGGGAATCTGATCCAAGATACCTTAGGAAACTAATTTTATCACAAATATCTGTTATGCATTTGTGGAAAGCTTCCCCTCCCCCAAAGAATGAAATATTTTGGGAAATATTAAAAAAGGTAGAATATTATATTTCCCTGAAGGAGAAAATGAGAAAATGTTTTTAGCGGCAGAAAGCAGCCCCCAGTCTTTCTTAATAGCCCACAGCAGATGCCAGCAGGAGATAAAGAGCTTATTGAAAGAGGAAACCAACTATCTAGATGGTTCTATTCATACGCAAAGCAAATACTGCAGGCAAAAAACCATTCAAGAAATGGTTTTGAAGAAATTGTATTTTGAAACTTGCAGTAAAGTTTGACAGCAGCCATTTACCCCAGATCCAGCACAGGACAAAAGCCATTAGCTACAATAGGAGTTGCCCAACACCCTTTCAGAACACAAAGCCCACATTGCACAAAACTTCAAAAGCATAGAACCATATAAGAACCCTTCCACTTACCCAATTGATTGTCCAGCTGACCCAGAACTGCACACTGTTTTTATGGTTCGGTTCAATAAACGTTTTTTCCAATCAGCCTCCATGTTGTTTCCAGCATCTCTCTCCCAGCTTGGAACTGAACCAGATGGATTTTCCTTCCAACACATTGTACAAGGTCTGACAAAACTTCTTAGATTTTTTTTCCCAGAGGCCAGGGATATATCTATATCCTTATCTTATTTATATTCCAGAAAGGATTTAGGTATAAAGAAAAATGAATTGATTACCTAAATAATAACGGTAAGTAATTATGCCAAATAAATATATCAACTCTTTTCTGTCCTATCTTTATTTTCTGAAAAGATATTGTACTATTAAGAAAGTTATAGAAAAACTGTAAGGCCAGATCAAATTAAAAGAAAAATTGAATTGTAATGTAGAACTTTTCAAACATATAAAAGACAGGAACTTTTAAGAATCACATGGCAAGTATAATCAGCTAAATTTTATCTGAAATAACATACCAGTTTTCAAGTGAAAAACCTAATAAAGAAAATTAAGATGGTATAAAACTACAAAACAACAGTATTAAAACCCTAAGCAGATTTTAATATTAAAAAGAAGATTAGATGCAATAGAAAACTGAATAAATTCCATAAGCATTTATATTTCCATTGCTTCATGATAATGATAAATAGAATAGTAGTTTGATAAAGCTTCCTCTTTGGGGAACATATAAAAATTCAATCATGCCTGCTTCACATTTTTATTTTGCTATATTCATCTGAGCCAGGGCTTGTACTTGCACCTGATATCACCAGCAGAAATGAAAAGTGAAGCATAAGGCTGCGGGATGATGTTGAAGACAAGTTAATTCTATACTTCCAGCTAAATCCCAGTTTAAATGCAATATATAAATGAAAAGGCAATATAACACAAATGTAGATCTATGTTTCCTTCTTTTAGAACTGCACTTCTGAAAGAGAATGTAAATATGATGTGGCTTCTTCAGTCAGAATTATTATTGCCCATGTAATCACCCTTAAAATAATAAAATGTAGACATATTTCACCAAATGAGCAGAGTGAGAGAAAAAAAGTGGGTTTTGTCAAGGAGAGTTTACTTAGGAGAAGGAAGAGACATAAGAGAGAGAAGGAAGAAAAGAGCCAGGAGAGAGTCTGCTGACTGATTGCTATTATTAAACTCTTTTTCTGAGTGTGGCTGATTGCCCATTGAATAGAATTGAAGCATTGCTTCAGATAACTAAGCTGAAGTAGCTTTATGGGACATATAAGCAACCCAGTTCCCCAGACAGTGTATGTACTGAACAGATAAGTAGAGAAAGAAATTGAATTTTTACAAGGGACTTCATTGGAGGAAGTAAGGGAAGAAGACTTCCTTCTTCAACAGTAGTAAAGTTGATGGGACAAAAGTTGGACCACAAATGGAGGACTTCACAGATCATACTGCTGGAAAAAAAATGTCCCTGTGGGTTCAGTTCCAAGTGGGGAGAAAGACACTGGAAACATGGAGACTGCTTGGAAGGATAGTTTATTGGTGGAGCAAGCTTGAAGTCCTGGGTGAAAAAGGGGAGGAAGTGAGGGAAAGGGATAGATTTATACCCTCTTGGGCTATGACCTTGCTTCCTGTTCTTGTGGCAAGGGCAAGTATCCTGATTGGTTGTCAGACTCCCATGTGGCTATGGGTCGTGATTCAAATTTGATGGAAGCTTTTGTTTGTGCCATGTGGACAGTTGTGCAATCCTATAAGGTCCTGATGGTGAAGGCCTTTTATGTTGCAAATAAAGCTAGCTCAGTCTATTGTCTTGCAAATAACCAAAGTACCTGCTGGGGGGCAGAGGGCTGGGGCTGAGTTTCTGTCTTAAGATTTCTATTTCTCTTTCAGGGGAAATATTCTGCCTTTTAGTATTTTTTTTTTCATTTTTCTAGGAGAGCAGTGGTTGCTAACTTCCAACATATAAGCCCTCCTTTACTTCTGGCTGCAGCAGAAGACAGGCTGAGCCATGCCACACTTGGTGTACAGCACAGGAGATGGTCACGGTTGTTGTCCTTCTTCATCAACAGGGCTGTATGAGCCATCTTTGAAGGAGAGAACTGAAGCAAGCCGAAACAGGGCTCCTAATGAGTTGTGTAGTTGTGTAGGTCCTCGCCTCACTGCTCTTCTGCAGCTGCCTCAAGCCATCTCCGAGGATGGGTGAAGTATCTGTCCCTCGGTTAAAAGAGAGCTCTCAAGCTTAAACCTTCAGCTCAGTTTTAAACAATAAAGTAGGATTCTAATAACCCTCCAAAGCCAATTCAAATGAAAGAAGTGTCAAAATCTGTAGAATGTAGCTTTTGCTAGTGTGACTTTTGGGGCAGCCCTTTAAAGAAACAAAGATTCTAGTTTTAGCCTTTTCATCCTGGTCTGTCCTGACCCTTAAAACAAGGATAAACAACTGTTTCATAGTCAGGGAGCGTGCTCTGAAAACCATTTGCTGAGGCTTCGAGGGTTGCCAATCAGTAATGAGATTATTTACCAGGAAGAGAAGGCATCAAAATGCTCAGTCCATTTTGGGAAACGGTTAAGGGAGGGGATTTAAAGATCTTAATGCAGCAACAGGGTGTCTTTGACTCTCAGCAGATTAAGCCAGCCATCTCCCCTCTTATTTTGCCAAGAAAAACTCGGGGAAATTATGCTTCTGAAAATCAGCTTTTGCCAGCAAACTTCCAAAGCAGGGGGAGAGTTTCCAGCTAAAAAAAGGACTGTGCCATCCAATACTTTTCTGGTGTTAGTTTTGTCCCCTGCTCTGCAGTACAGGGCCAAAAAGTGAGAACCAAAGAAGAAAAACATGTCAGTGATATGTTGAGTTGTGTTTAAAAATGCTGGGTTTTATTCGCATGAATAAAAAAATTACCCATTTCTGTGATGAGTTAGAGATAATTTATTTATTAGATTTAGATCCATTTGCAACCTTCTCAGCTGGCTTCCAACAAGGAAAGTCAATGGGGGAAGTCAGAGTCACATAACTGTGTGATTCACTTAACATCTGCAGTAATTCACTAACAACTGTGGCAAAAATTTTGTAAAATTGGGCACAACTCTCACTTATCAACTTACGTAGTAAAAGAAGTGCTCATCCCTACTGTAGTGGTAAGTCAAAAACTACCCGTAAAAGGCTCACAACATTATTATTATTTGATGTCTTCTGTGAACTCAGTCTGCATTAGTTTTATTTACTAAAATATGACAATGTGAGACTTTTTCATTCATATTTTCCCCAGAGAATCTAGAAGCCATATTTAATTCTAAAGAAGGAACTCTGAAAAGTGTGTCTCTGAGCTGCAAAGACACCTTTTCACTCAAGGTGATTATTATTCCTGGTGGGTTTTTTTTCTACAAAAATTGTATTAAATCTGTTAAGTTATATATAAATTGAAAAGGAACTCCTTCAGCAGTTCAGCAATCAGGGGTTGGATGAGAATCAAATCATAAGTATAAATGGGATTGAAATCAGGACTCAGGTGGCTTTCTTCAATGTATATTTTGAAGAGCATGCTTAAAAATATAAAATATGGATACAAAAAACTCATTTTTTCTGGGTCATAGATATATTAGGGCTGCAATGCTTCCTCCCCAAAGGAGGAACAGGAAAAAGAAACAACCAGTACTTGTTTCCAACATAAAGTTACCATATACTGGGTCTTTCCTGGAGAAGGTTGGAATTTAGATCCTGAACACCCCAAGAATTGGGAAAAAAGACCTAAAACAATGGGCTTGATTCTTTTTAAGGGAGCGGAGCATAGCTGAACTACCCCCCACATCTCCACAATCTTAATCATCTCCTCCTCCTTGAGAAACAATAGCTGCTATTGTCTTTGGCAGCTCCCAGTAAAATAGGAGCAGCTCTCAATTCCATCAATTGTTTAGCACTGATCAGCTAACAGGGCCTACTCTACCTGGGCTGCAAAAATCCACCTCACTAGAGGGCAGCAAAGAGTCAAACCATTTTCATACCTCTCTGCTGCCCCTTAGTGGCGTGGGTCTGAAATTTGCAGCTCAAGCATAATCACCCTGGTTCACTTTATTAAAAGGTCAGGCAGAAAATAAAGTGGATTCAGCAATTTGCTCCGGCTGAGAGACATGGGCACGAGTGGATGGGAAAGGGTAAGCTATGGAGTCTTTGAGTGCCCCATAAAAAGCTGTTAGCTTACTCCTAAAATTGCTCTCATCCTCTATTTAATGCCTGATCGAGACAGGCCTGTATTTCGTCTGCAATCAGGCAATTGTTTGTGTCTGAGTCACAAACTTAACAAAGGCGACATGGGACAGGAAGTGTGTATTCCTATATATTTCACTCTTATAACAAAAGCAACAGAATTCTTAATTAAAGGTTGGTGCCTCATCCTTTTCAGAAATGGCCTAATTTTAGATAAATAGATCTCACCAGAATCAAAATTAACTTTTATGCTGACAGAAGTAGACTATTCTTAAGGGAAGCTCACCTCTGCTGCTTCACAGAAGCTGGGCCTGGGTTTGGAAGCAAATTTCCACCTCCCCCTAGTCAAGCTGGCTGCAAAATCTTCCAACCAGCAGGAGGTGCTAAGGGAACACCTCACCCAGTGGTGGGATTCAATATTTTTTACTACCGGTTCTGTGGGCATGGCTAGGAGGTCATGTGACTGGGGGGCAGTTTCTGTCAGCAGGGCAATAAAGATTAGGCTAGAAAGAACACCAAAATGTTTTTTTCCTGCCTTCCTTACAGGATTAACCCTGTAAAGTGGAAAAAAAAACAAAAGGAGATTCCTTCTAACAACCGGTTCTCCGAACTGCTTAAAAAAATTACTACCGGTTCTAGTGAACCTGCTAGAACCTGCTGAATTTCACCTCTGACCCCATCCCATTGATCCAAGGAGATCCAGAATAGGCAGACAACTTTAAGCAGACACACAAACTGAATGACTTTATCTAGCAGAAACTACTGAGCTCAGTATCAGTGAATTCCCCGCTTCCCATATATTTTCGTTGGCCAGCCTTTTGGCTTGCCTGGACCGCATTGAGTGAAGAGAAATTTTCTTGGGCCGCATATAAAATACATAATACAGTTAATGTATATAAATAACAAACTTCCTTTTAAAAAAAAAAATGTTTTATTATCCTGTGAGGCTGCATTACTAGCTGTCCAGAGCCTCATGTCCCATGGATTATGGATCCAGAGAAGAAAATTCTCTTGTTTGGCGAATTCAGCCTGTCTCTCTCTTGTCTCTCTTTGTTATGGGCCAGATGTCAGATTCATCAATAGAAAACAGAGATACCTGGCTGGCCAGATGTGGGGTACCAGTTTTAAGTAGGCAGGGAAGAGAAAAGGGGGAAATCATACCTACTACCGTCCATTCTTTTTTCTTTCAGCCATGGGATGAGAATGGAATGGTGAAGTTCATGCACTGACATTTCTCTAGTTGGCCAAGATTCCCAAAATCGAGCTTATGCTCTTGGTGGATGACAGTCCTGGCTGATTTTCTTAGGGCTGGGAAACTAAAGTGCCCTGGGGAAGACTTGGATGGGAAATCTCCAGGAAGGACAGGTGTTCCTCTAGACTAGAAAGCTGAGGAGCGTTCCAGAAGAAGGTAAAAGTACAAGTAATCCGTGACTTACAACCATTCATTTTACTGACCATTTTAAATTACAAGTGACTTATGACTGTTTTTCACACGACCATTGCAGAATTCCCACGCTCATGTGATCCAAATTTAGATGCTTGGCAACTGGTATGTATTTATGATGGTTGCCCTTTTCTGGGGTCATGTGATTCCCTTTTATGATTTTCTGAAAAACAAAGTCAATGGGGATGCAGATTCCACTTAAGAACCATGTTACTAAATTAACAACTGCAGTGATTCCCTTACAACTGTGGTTAGAAATGTCGTAAAATGGGGAAAAACTCACTGAGCAACTATCTTGCTTAGCAATAGAAATTTTGAGTTCAATTGTGGTTGTGAGCCAAGGACTGCCTTTATACAGGACTCAATCCTTTCAACAGATGGTGAGATTCCATCTTTAGGAATTATGAGAACTTCATCAACTCCTTACTATGGGAAATAAATTATATCACTCTTCACAGAGGCTGAAATGGTGAGTGAATGCAATGACGATAGCAACAGAAATAAATAAAAGGTAAAAAAAAGGTTTGCAATATTACTTCCTTCACACTCAGCAAGTGACTGCTGACTATGAATTGATTCTCCTCACATTGATAATTTGAAGCGATACGAAATTTCCGTCCTTGGGTGCTGGGTTGATGATTACTTCTTTGATGTGTGCAAGTTGCTACTTCAACACATGAAACCAAGTCAAAGAAATATAACTTTATTTGGAGAATGACTGCTTACATTCCAGGTTTGAAGTACATTGCTCAGATTGTCTAGGTTGGACTCCCCATGTTCCTCCAGGAAGTCTTTTCTGCTGCCTGGTTCTTTGTAAGAGAGATGTCCACACAGCTCCTCTGGCCTTCTGCATTTAACACATGAAGCAAACAGGGAGTCCCTCTTTTTCTTAGGGTGGAAAAGGAATTCAGCCACTGTTTCACCTAACTCTGTTTTCCTTCGTAGGTCTGGGTCACAATTTTGCAGTGGATATTAAATTAAATTACATTACATAAAAGCAAACCATCAAATCCATTACTGCAAGTCAGAAATAGAGAAGATAGCTTCTTTTCTGCTGAAAGATATCCCTTTGAACAGAACTTCTCTCTTTACCACATAAGCACACCCACAAATTCATCTTTCTCTTTCTGCCTCTTCCTTTTCCACAGGCACCCCTTCCTTTCTCACGAACACTCTTTCGCTTGTAACCATCTGCTCTTCTCTCAAACGCACACACACACATCCCCATTTTAATCCCTAAATACCCATCCTCCTCCTTCTCATTCAGATGCACAATTCTTTTTTTTTTAGATTCTTTTTTTATCCCACCTTTATTATTTTTATAAATAACTTAAGGTGACAAATACTTCTGCTTCCTCCCCACAACAATCCTATGAGGTGTGTTGGATTGAGATTGTGTAGGCCTAAGGTAAGACTAGAACTCACAGTCTCCTGGTTTCTAGGTCAGCATCTTGACCCCTACACCAAACTCTCCTCTCCCCTCCTCTCCCCCCTCCTCCTCAGTCTCTTTCCTTCTGTCTGTCTGTCTGTCTGTCTGTCTCTCTCTCTCTCTCTCTCTCTCTCACACACACACACACACAGTCTTCCTCATTTCTCTCACAGTCCTGTTTTTGTGTTGTTCATCTGCCCCGCCCATTCTTCCCTGCTATCCCTTGCTGGAAAAAAAAAAACTCTCCAAAATTGAACAAGGAGGGCCAACTTCAGCCCTATTAAGCCCACAAGATGGCAGCCCTTCAGAGAGTCTCTTCCTTGCTCATCAAAAATGAAATTCACCCGTGAAAATCTGTAAATTAAGTTAATAAAGGAGATAGGAACCTGCATTGGCGATATATGTCAATGTGATGTGTATTTTAAAAGTTTATTTTAAAGATGTGACAAGGAACCACAAGTATGTTAGTTGTAAGTGTGGAAAATGTGCGTTTCACTGTGAATGACCTTTGTATGAGTTGCATTGGAAAACAAAAAAAACCACAATAAAATATATAAACAAAAAAACAAAAAAAAATTCCCCTCAAAAATAATGAAGTTCAGCCCTGGGAGAGACCCACGCCAACTCTACTGTGCCCTGATTAATTTATAATATTGAGGACTTAGCATTTTCACAGCATGGAGTTATTTTTGCTGGTCGTGAGAAGCCAGGGAATTGTGCTGATAACACCGCCAAGCAGTATGTTCTTTGTATTTTTATCACTTCGTGGCACGGCTGCCAGAATGTGCATGTGTTAGCGCACAAAAGCTGCAAACTCTAGCGCAACATATGGCCTTTCCTAGAACAAGGTTGGCAATAAGGTGTTATTTCTAAGATTTTAAAAAACGTGGGAAAGAATGACAAGCTGAGTGTCCTGTTAGAAAGGCTAACTTCCCCATGTGCAAATTGGTAAGTTAAATAAGATGTTTTTCATCAGATCAGACATGTGCTTGGTTGCTTAAATTCAGTACAATTTATGTCATTAATTTTGTTTGTGTTTAAGCACATCATGGTGTGACAGGGCTCTTTTTGAATGACAGCTCTTAGAAAACACAACAGTGGAGACTTTTATGCTTTTTACTATGTACAGGGACAGTACTTAAAGTATTTATAAGAGAAACATACAACACCATACTGGCGTTGAGCTGGTGTCAATCTATCCCTCTCTAGTTCTCCGTCTCCCTCCCCCTTTTTGGGGCTTGATAAAGAGAAAGGAAAAGGGGAAGAGGCTGGAATTTACTAGTGGGGTCAGCACAGCTTGACCTCCTCCGTCAGACCCCTACTATTGGAGGAAGAAGCTCTCTCAGGGTCTTTTGCCCAGTCCTTCCCCAGAGACCAGGGCTTCTCTACTGACAGCTGATTTCTTCCTTTCCTTCTGGGCACTGGGGTGAAGCTGCTTGCAGCCAGCCAGGTGCCCCCTTCCTGTTTCTGGGTCTTGGATGGAACTTTTCTTCCTCCTTCCCCTTCCCTTCTTCCAGGGAAACCACCCCTGGGTCATTTCTTAATTGCTCTGCACACTTAACTTCTTTCTCCACCCATTTTGTGCAAACTCCTTCTCCTTTGTCCTCTTCCTTCTTCTGCTCCTCCTCTTCCTCCTCTTGCTTCTTCTCCTGCTCCCTGCAATTTTTAGGTTGACTACAGTGTGTCCCCCATTAACTGGATAGATGATTGTCCCTCCCTGCCCCAGGGCTGTAGTCCTCACCACCTATATACAAGACTGCACCAATGAGATTGCTATCTTTACATTTCCCCATAACAGCCCTGCCAGCAACCACATCAGGACTCATGACAGTGCAGGTGCCATTTAAGATCCCAATTTAGCTTATTTTTCCTCACTCCATAAATGCCAGAAAAACAGCAGCTATGCCAGGCCATTAAAACCCATATGCCACAAAGCATTTTGATCTTGAACTTCTTTAAACAGATTGTCAGTATCAGAGCAGAAGATAATGCCACAAATGTTGCTGATTGAAATCCAAAGAGGAAAGGAAAGCATGACACAACAAAATGCCTTAAAAAACAAACAAGCAATCAAACTGTCTAATGCAAATGTATCCTAAATTCATCTGACCTTGCAACTCTTTTTAAAAATCCTAAATGTTCAATATTGTCCAAGCCTATCCAATATTTTTTCCAAAGGGAAAGATGTGACATTATCTGACTAAACTGATACATAATTTTCTCTTATGAAGAGAAATAGCATTGACATTGATTTAAGTGCAGGATGTGCAATGCTTAGAAGCTGAAACATAGGAGAAAGAAGAGTTTAGCCACAGTGAACTCCAATGTAAATGTACTGGTTGTGGGTAAATAGTTCAGCAATTAAGAACTATCTCCTTAAGGGATTGACTTCTGGGAAATGTAGTTTTATGCCATGTGATCGCATTGGTGTTTCTAATTGGC
>JANHFJ010002788.1:32390-42793 GCA_032468195.1 Cerberus rynchops
GGGGAGGTGGGAGGGGGTCTGTTTTCCCAAGGACAGGAAGAGTTTGCCACCCGTCCCTTTTGAATTATGGACGCAGTCGGCAAGCCCAGCCGACTTTCATTATTCTCAGCTGTCATGAGGACCATCACCAGGAGAGGAAATATATAGCAACCATTACAGGGACGTCACACTCTGTAGTTTATCTTTTTCGCTGGTGTGCCTCCGTCAGCACCTCATTAGATGGTATCAACTGTTCCAGGTTTGAGACCGGTGGCATTGTCTTCTCTCATCGTCTGGGCAGCGCAGAGACTGATTTAGCACAAAAATTAAATTTGGAGCAGAGTTTTCCATTTGAGGCTTGACCGGTTGTCTTTTCACGACCATCCGGGAGCCATGGACTTTCTTGCTGTACAGTTTCGTGTAAAGTATGTACACACGTCTCACGACCACACTTATTCATTTGCACAAAAGCAAACCAATAAAAGACATGTGTGTGTGTTTGTGTGTGTGTGTGTGTGTGTGTGTGTGTCTGTAATTTCCACGTTTATTGGGAAACCTACTTTAGACTAAGCTTGGCTTAGAAATACAGAAATACGGACCTTTTGAACATCTGAATGTCCCAAAGGTGTTTTTTTTTTCAGGAGGCAACTGGACTTTTTGGTTTTTCTTGGAAAAATCAAGAAGCTTCTTTGGCTCTGATTGGATAGTGGAGGATGGAAGGATTTATATTCCTTGCAGACATGTGGTCATTTGCATCCTTTTTAGACAGTCGTTGAGGCCACTTGGAGATTTGTCTGTGTCCTCAGGGTCACCAAACTCTCTAAAAGGCCGTACGGAGCTGGATGGGTCTTAACAGGCTCCAGCTCATCCCAGCCAAAACTGAGTGGCTGTGGTTTCCTGCATCCAGATACAGCCAGCTTGTTCCATCGCTGGCCATGGGGGGAAAGATTTTGACCCCCGCGGAGGGGGCTCGCAATCTGGGTGTCCTCCTGGATGCATGGCTGTCATTGGAAGATCAGATTGCAGTCATCTCCAGGGGGGGCTTTTATTAAGTCCGTAGGATCTTCCAGTTGCGGCCCTTTCTGGATCGGGGTGCTCTTCGCACAGTCACTTCCGCCCTTGTGACCTCCCGCCTATACTATGCCAATGCTCTCTACATGGGGCTCCCCTTGAAAAGCATCCGGAGGCTGCAGTTGGTTCAGAATGCGGCTGCACGGGTAATTTCGGGAGCTCCTCAGAGCTCCCATATTACACCTCTCCTGCACGAGCTGCACTGGCTCCCTGTGGCCTTCCAGGTGTGATTCAAGGTGTTGGTACTTACTTTTAAAGCGTTCCATAGTTTGGGACCCAAGTACTTACGGGACCACCTGTTGCCACCATCAGCCTCCAGCCGACCAGTATGTTCCCACAGGGCCGGCCTCCTTGGGGTTCCATTGTTGGGATGGTGTCATCTGACAGCCCCGAGGGTGCGAGCCTTCTCTGTGGCACCCTTCCTCTGGAACGAATTGCCCCCGGAGATTTGGACCATTACGGACCTTCTGGCGCACACTAAAAACCCACCTATTTCAGCAAGCCGGTCTGGCCTAGTACTTAACAGGGTTTTAAATATTAAATTTAAATTTATTTTAAATTTATTTAAATTAGTTTTAAATGTTTTAATTAATTTAATTTTAACTTTTATAACTGGGTTTTTAATGAAGTAACCACTTCTATTTGTATTTTAATTTGGTTATTTAATTGTATATTTCTATTTTTATCGGGCTGTGCACTGCCTCGAGTCCTTAGGGAGGGAGGTGGTATACAAGTGTAATTAAATAAATAAAATAAATAAATATTTATTTTTATTTTATTTAGGAAATGTATATTGCTGGTGACTTAAAACCACTTACAAAGATATAAAAACACTATATTACAAAAAACAATAAAAAGAAAATAATAAAATAATAACTCTCCATATCCCCATACTTTGGCAACAACACACATTCATACTAAGCATTTAATGGGCAAGAATAAGACCCTCATTTATCATTTTTTTTGTCAGGATAAAAAATCTTTAGTACTGCTGGAACCATGGAAAGTTATGAAAAGCAAATAAGGTAGCACTAGTAATAGCACTTATATTTATTTACCATTTCATAGTGCTTTGCAGCATTCTCTAAGAGGTTTACAATGTCAGCATATTGCCCCCAACACTCTGGGTCCTCATTTTACTGACCTTGGAAGGATGGAAGGCTGAATCAATCTTGAACCCCTCAGAATTGAACTCAGGCAGTGAGCAGAGTTAGTCTGCAATATTGTATTCTAACCATCATGATGGCACCTTCAAATAAAACTGAATGAGAAAGGAACTTCTGGTTTAATTGATTGGTGTGTGGGGTGCGTGTCTGTGTGTATTATGTGTAAAAAAAAACTTCAAGTTAGTTTTTGATTCCTGGCAACTGGACTAATACCTACAGTTTTTTTGACAAGATTTTTTCAAAAGTGGTTGTCAAGCACCTGGGAAATCAGGAGATTCAGGCAGTTCAAATTATGAAGATTTATTTCAAGTTTAAGCTCCCTACAAGAATCTGAGCCAATGGTCAAGGGAAATAAGCAGGAATTTAAAAGCCATTCAAGGTGGGCTGCATTTAGATCTCTTGTGGGTGCACAGGGACTCATGACTTATGCGTTTGGCTCTTCCCTCAGGTTCAGCCTGGTAATCTACAGTGATATGCTGTTGCCTCCTTCCTGGGAGTGATAGGCCCAAAATCCCCCAGTTAGCTTTGTACTTAAAGCAAACTAGAATTCACAATTTCCTAGTTTTGTAGTCTTGTGCCTTCACCACTACACCAAACTGCCATTTTGTTACCTTAGTAGACATAGGTAAATCTTTAGTTAGCACTATACTAACTGAGCCATTGTGCCATTGTTTCATATATATTTCCTTACCTAAAAAAAACCAGAAAGACCACAGGTGGGCAAATATTAGTGGGAACAGAAGCAACTTTTTTCACTTCCATGTGAGAATCTGGCAGGGAGCATCAGAAATCCTTCCTTCCTTCCTTCCTTGGCAAATGACTGCTGCTGCATATGGCTTAAAGCAAAGATTGTGAGAATGACAGGGAAATGATCATGAAATGCTGAACATGAAGATGACATAATCACAACAACAGTCCAGCAAGTGTAGCAGCAACCAGTAGCACTAAACAGCTACAGCTTTTCCAAATTTCATTACCAAGAATTGTGGGTCCCATATTTTAGACACATTCTGTAAATTAGCCCATTTGAGGTACCTTAGTTCAAAAATTATTCCTATGATGCACCATTTCTCCCAGTTTTAGTAGTATATAGATTGCTGTAGGTTATAGTTTAGTTTCTGTTCTTCTTACATAAGAATCTCAGCCTGAATGATCTTTCTAAGGAAAGTGGTCCTAATTTCCTACAGATCTAGCCCATCTTGCAATCTGCAAAGGATCTTATTGTCCTATGCATCTTCCTACTAGAGAATCTTCAGAGCAGCTGCCTATGTAATAGGCTGTATTACCCATGTAGTAGGCTGTATTGCTATTATCCTTCTCATCTTCTCTACTACTTTCTCCAATTGGCATCTTATGATTTATCACATGTTGTTGTATCTTATGATTAATGTTTGTAATTGTGATCTATTATATGACCTAGCACGTTGTTGTTTGTATGTACACTGAGAGCTTATGCACCAGAGGCAAATTCCTTGTCTGTCCAATCACTTGGCCAATAAAGAATTTCTATTCTATTCTATTCTATTCTATTCTATTCTATTCTATTCTATTCTATTCTATTCTATTCTATTCTATTCTATTCCATAATTTTAGCAGCTTTGTCTTTTAATCTCTGGCATTCATTAACATGTAACTACCTTAAGTTAAATCAGTTTACATTTTCTTATTAAAAATAAAATTAATTTAAAATTATAGAATGTACTTATTATCTAATCCTCACAGAAGGGATATCTATGTTTTCTCTTCTCACAAGCTCTAAAACCTGCAGGACCGGGAACTGATATATAAAGTATATTTTCCATTGCCCTTGCTGTTGTGTTGTTTTATTATTCAGTAATATTTCCCTATTATTTATTAGTAAGGTACTGAGATTCTGTAATCATTGGCTGTTCTACAGGCCAAGGTTAAGCTGGAAGGCACCAGGTAAAGCCCTCTCACTGGAAGATAGGCAGAGAGAGTAGTAATTACCCAGCAGCTACACCAAGGCAAGAAAGTGAGTTGGTGCAAGTGAAATCCAGAAGAATTCTTGGACAGAAAGGCATGATCTCTCTCACTTATATCTTTACAGACTTAGTCATGCAGACAAGATTTTCCTTTGCATTTTATTGAAGAATTGTATTACATTCCTCTGCTATCATCTTCATCTTCATTGTACTTTCATTTGAACCTGCAAACTGAGATTTGAAAAAATCAGCAAGCAGAAAGTTAACAATGCCAAAAAGAAGGGAAATAAAAATCACTGTGCTTTCTACAATCAAAAATAAAAGGAAGAAGATGTAATATTTGTTTTAAACTCCTTTGCTAAATCTATCTTTGATCACTACTTTATTTTTTTTCCCAAGTCTAATAAACCAATTCAATTAATCTCATTAGTGAAGGTACAAATTATATGCCATTTTGGCTAATCATTAACATTATAAACTGCAGTTATCATTTCCTTTGACTATTTATTTAAATTCCAATTTGTACCTACATGAGTTAAAACAGATTGAATTTTCAAGCAGCTGCCCTTCCTCAGTCAATTTTCACCGTTCCTTCTCTCCTTATCAAGTCCAATCAAAGATAGAAGACAGCAGAAGGGAAATCCCAATCTGATTTAAGAGGAGTCAATTAGCAAATCTCATTTGGTGTTAATTGCCACTGCAGTCCTCATCTTAGTTTAATCAACACCTCAGTCAAGCAATCTAAGAAGTCTGAGAGACAGACATTGATTTCATTCACAGCAAGAGCCTCACTGACAACTTTTGTCCTTTAAGCCTCTTCCATTTCCAGGAAACTAAGTTGTCACCATTCCATTCAGAGTTCTTCCATAATATCTGGAGTGCCATAGCAACTAGAAAGAAGAAATAAGACCCCTATTCACACATCTTCTCAGGACTTCGTGCAGCAGCATGCTCCCTTCTCTTTCCATCATACAGTTAATGTGATAACATGCGATGGTCATCCTAATTTCAAAAGTGTTACACAAGCAATTAGCACAGGCCTTGGCCAAGAGGGAATTCTCTCTCCTTTGTCAATTGCTATTAGATAAGTTTGTGTGTGTTGAGGGTGGAATTGGGGGAATTAGGAAAGAAGAGAGAGAAAAGAAAAAAGGTGTGTTAGAAGTTAGTACCCACCCTACTCCTAGGAAAAAATGAAATATTCCAGGAAATATTAAAGGGCAGAATATTTCCCCTAAAAGGTTAATAGAAATCTTAAAACAGAAATAGTCTCCTGCCCCCACCAGCAGATTCTAGCCTCCTGCCCCCATCAGCAGATACTTATTTGGAAGACAATAGACTGAGCTAGCTTTATTTGCATCAGAAAAAGGCCCTCACCCTCAGGTCATCATGGGATTGCCCAACTGTCCAATTGGCACAGACAAAAGATTCAACCAAGCTTGGGTCTCAAAAGACAACCTGTAAAGTTACCCTTGCATCAAGAGACAAGATCATAAATCAGAAATAATCACAAACTTTTTTGTAATGATAAGATTGTCCTACTTTTATGGTTGTCTTTAGCAATGTTATTTTACACTTATATGCCAACAATCAAAGTGAGGATAATACCAGTGGCTTTGTTTTGGGGCTGGGAATTTATTTTTATACAATTAAAAAAACAAGGTAAAGGAGTCCCTGCAGATTTTACTCCACGGGTCATTACCAACACTGTCCAAAGAAATTTACACAGTCATGTGGCAACATGATGTCATGGAGCACTGTTACCTTCCCACCAAAGTGGTATCTATTTATCTACTTGCATTTGCATGCTTTCGAACTGCTAAGTTGGCAGGAGCTGGGGCAAGGATGGGAGCTCACCCTGTCACTTGGCGCTCAGGTATTGAACCTGGGATACCAGGTTTCTAGCCAACAAGCCCAGCATCTTAACCACTGAGTCACCATTGTTTTTTTTTACAATAAGCATTCTAAAATCAGAATGATAAAGTATGCCAACCTGCACTGTTGGATGTTTTGCGATGGACACAGATGCGCTTTGGCTCAAACCTAGGTAAGTCCAAAGCCTGGCTTTCTCTATTTGCTTAAATAGGCATACCATTTCTAGGGATATGGCAAAGGAAGACCAATGCAAATAATGGTTTCCAAGCAATGAACATATGATGGTAGGTTGCCTTAAATCCCCATGCAATCAAACCTGCAGGAACCACAGCAAGAAAGAGGATTATTTGCTCTCGAAGATATCGATTGCATGCCTTCTCTGATCACTGGTTCTCCATCTTTCTTCCCAAGTAAAGGGAGGAGTGAGCCCAGTTTCCAGGCTTTATCATCATGCAAAAATTACTAGATGGGATGAACACTTAAGCGAAACAGTGTATGATGTATGGACATTGTACCTATGAACAAATGAAAATATTGTTCAGTTCCAAAATTATTCCAGTTAAAGCATGCATTGTTTTGTGAGTTAGCTTCCAATTGCTGACCAGGTTTCATTCCATCTTTTGAATTCCATCTCTTTTCACTGCCAGAAGGTGAAAAGTATTTGTGTGTTGCCATTTCTTGCATATTGAATGTAAAGGTTTATTGTATTTCATACACTTGTGACTGCCCAGAGCTGACAGACTGGGTTTCTCTCTCCCATTCCTCTCATTGTGTTGCTTATGTAGATTAAAAGCCATTGTTTGTCTACTCACAGGTAGAATCATTTCGTTAATTGGCATATTGATATCTGAAGAATTCCTGTGCCATGTTATTAAGAATAAGTACACAAAAGGCTATTTAAATTGAAATCACCTGTTCCTTTAGGCATATTATGTGAACCAAAATGACAGCAACCAAATGTCATAATATTTATACAGCGTATACACTTTATTTACTAAAAGAAAATGCGGGAAAGCAACTGACAAAAGATGTGAATGTTTTTGGGTACAAATTAGAGGTTCATTGGAAAGCTCTGTTTTCTATAATTTTCAGTTTAATTAAAGTTGTATGAAAAATATGTCTCACAATTCAGTAAAGCACATTTATTCCAGCCACATTCTTCCATGGCATGACAAGTCATCTGAGAAACAGCATTAAGTGCTTCATCCCAGTTGCACTTGTAGGATATACATTTATAAGCATTTTTACTGTAAATAATCCCTTTATACCCTGCATGTAGACCACTAGTTCCTTTCAGCATTTGAATAGTCTACAAAGACAGCCATAGTCCTTAGCACTATTTAATCCATTTCTAACCTCTAGTGGCTCTTTGAGTTAGAACTTGCTCATCGTTTTGTAATCCCAAACTGGATTACCATTTATTTCATACACTATGATGGAAAGCAATAGAGTTAAATCTTTCTGTTTGAAAATGTACGTAGTCCCTGTCACTGTAATCAGTATCACGTTTTAAATCAAAGATCTTGAGATTATTAGAACTGAGAAGAATAAAAAAAAAATGAATCCTTGACCCATTCTCTTGGATTCCCTGCTCAGCACAATGAGAAGGAACGTATCAGGTAGGACCAACGCCCTATCTATAAAAGTTTATGGGATGGTATTTTAAATTAAAGAAGTGTGATTTTGCTCCCTCAAAATAAAAACCTTTTATACCAAGTTCTTCTTCCTTAATTGTGTGTAAGTGAAATTAAAAATTGAGCTGAAATAGAAAGTAATGTTGAAGAAAAATACAGTGTAGTAAAGAATTACTCCCATGTATAAGATACAGATTCAAAAAATGCCATTTGGTAACTCAAATCAATTTTATCTGATGAGTGAAATAAAATGTGCATCACTGAAAAATATTTCTTATTATGCAGATTTAATTTTCTCTGCTTATTTATTATCCGGTGTATCTGAGAGCCACGGCATTTCAGTTTTTGACCCTTGAACAATTTCCAGACTATGTGTTATAGTACTTTATCTTTCACATTGAACTCTTATTTATGCTTGGATGTAGAAACAATTGTGATGGGGTTAGAAGCTAAGAAAGGAAGAGCCACTAGAGACACAATCTGAATCAATACCAAGTGCAGTTTCACTGCTGAATACAGTTTCACCGAAAGAAAGCAATATCCTGTAGTCCAGGAGTGTCCAACTAAAGGCATCCAATTTAAGACTACAAGTGGCTGGCTGGGGAATTCTGGGAAGTGAAGTCCACAGGTCAGAAAGTTGCCAAGGTTGGACATCCCCATTCCAGTTTCTACAAACTGTCTATTGTCAAAGAAAATTGGCTAACCTTCTAATTGAATTATACTGAGAAAGTGGAAGACTGTCAACAGCTTATGCTCCACCAATGACTATCAACTGGGTACCAAGTGTGCAGCTGTGGTGCCATTACTTCAGCTTTATAATGTTCCATTGTAAAACTCTTCCTCTATTTCATCTTCACTGAAAAGAATCCTGCCTAATGTCTTAACATCCTTTACATTAAAACTGACATTAAAACTGTGAGAAAGAAATAATAGCAACCCTGCTGAGGAAATGCTGTGTGAAAGAGAAATACTATAGGCCACCACAGGCAGTTATGATTCCCCATCTTCAGATATCTTGCCAGCTACATATTCATCTTTCACATTAGCCAACCCCCTTGGAACAGTATGACAACTACAAGAGAGCAACAAGGGTAATGATCATTGTTAAATATACAGTACTAGCAAAGGAAGCCCTGTTTCTCTGTCTTTAATCTAAATCAGAGGGAGTTCAGTTATTCCTGAACTCTGCCCAGGAAAGCTCCTTCTTTCCCAATCATTTTTTTTTAGTTATGTGGAAGAAAGTAGAAGAAAGATCTTGGGTTATTTTAGGCCCGTGGTGGCGAACCTATGGCACGTGTGCCAGAGGTGGCACACAGAGCCCTCTCTGTGGGCACATGCACCATTGCCCCAACTCAACTTCAACGTGTTTTTCCATGACATTTCTCACCGTCGTTTGCAGGGAAACAGAAGTTTCCCTGCAAACAAGGAAACAGCAGCTCACAAAAGAAAAAGATCTCACCTCTTGCAGAGCTGCTGGAGATGGGATGCCCCACCTCCCGCTGGCCAGCTGGTGTTTGAGTCTCTGCTGGGCATGTGTACTCCTTGCAGTTTGGGCACTCGGTGTCTAAAAGGTTCACCACCACTGCTTTAGACAATAGTCCCTGCCTTATTTGTTTGTTTTTCTTTTCTCTCCCCCCCCTCATTTCCAAACATGATACATTGTGATAAGAACAGCGCTTGAAGATAGAAACTCTTTAAAAATTAGCACATACTTTGATTTAAGAACTATCATTAAATAACCAAGGTCATGCTTTGTTCCACCAGATCTAGTTCATCTACTTCTGTTCAATTGTTTCAGCTACAATTTTGTCCACACACTAGGAAGGGACGTTTTACAGGGTATAAAATTTTAAGGTTTCACAGCTTGATTCTTTTGCCTTTGATTGCCTCCTTTTAAGGCACTTCAATCAGAAGTCAATTGCATCCATTGTTAGGGTCATCAAGTCATACGAAGCTAAAAGTTTGCTTTTCATTATTTATTCGTTTTTTAAAATGCTTACAGGTGTTGCAGTGAAAATTGTAATCTAGGCAGCTGAAAAATTATTTTGAGTGGAACTTTACACAATTGTGAGGCTTATACAGAGTAACTACGACTATGTATACAGAAATATAATGTAGATTTTTGAGAGAATAAATGTTATATATTTTTCAGTAAGTAGCTTTTTAAAGAAATTGAATAGATTCTAAAAAGGATTCTGCCATTGTGAAAATGTTGGGTATAAGGAGATAGATATTCCTTTTTAAAAGATTTGTATGTACATTTCATTTTATTAGATTTGCCCTATGTACAGTAAAATGCAGTTGCCAAATCTGACAATCACTAGAACAGTGATACAGGTGGCCTTTGTTATTTGTAGTGATTCGGTTCATGTATACAACTGTAGATAAACACAAGCGCAAATAACAAGATATTGAAGCACTAGGAAGTGGGCCTTTATATTCCAGAGCCTATGGTCATCCTTTCACCCTCCCATCCCCATTGCACTTCCTTGGTCTTTGTTCCAGACAGAGCATTTTGTTCCTGTTGGTAGGAGCAGTGGGAGCTATGAATGTTTCCACTGTGTAAAGGGGCTTCAGAGGAAAAAGGAAAATCCCAACCACAAGCACTACATTAACTCTGAAGTACATCAAATCTGAGTGATCTGCAGGCTGTTCTAGCATCCGGCAATGCAGTCAAAAAGATTGTCTAAACCAGGGGTCTCCAATCTTGGCAACTTGAAGACTTGTGGACTTCAACT